>PVJA010002044.1:0-35000 GCA_004027025.1 Myocastor coypus
TCCCTATTAATGTTGCATAGAAAAAAGAAAGAAAGAAAGAAAAAAAAAAAACAGGAAAGAATATACTTCTCTTTGGACTAAGAGGAAGCAGATACATATACAATCAAAGGTTTTGCAATTGCAGTGTGCCACCAGTGAAGCTTGTGACGTTGGAGGCTATTGAATCTAAGCCTCCTAAAGCTCATCTCACCAATCTAGCCCTACAGCTTCTTTTTATCTCATCCAGGGAATAAAAGGAAATTCCCTCAGAAGGCCTGTGATGGACAGATCTCACACTTCTTCTCTGGGGGTGGGGGGGTTCCTTAAGAACTGTAGTCCCAAAGCCTTGGGGGACCCTCTTCCATCAGAAGGAGCCCTGGGCACACAGAAGGTCCAGGCCAACTAGTGGGCCTTGCCTATGACTTCCCCTTGTGGTTGATACCTGCTGACACTCGCAAAGTCAGCAACAGGGCCAGAAGCCACAGGTCCCTTGACGAGGGCTTTCTGACAGGGTTCTTTAGTGGAAACTTGCCTTGTTCTCAGCAGTAGCCATGGGTAAGTGGCCACTGAGTACCTGGAGCGTGGCCAGTACAATTGAGGGCTGCAATTTCTTTTTGAATTTTAATTAATTTCCATACTCATCCATGGCTACTTGTACCATGAAGCCCTAGACTGAGCTACCTGTGGGCAGGGACTGAATCTAAGTCTAGCTTGTTCTTTGCTGAGTTCCTGGCACGTGTCACAGGGCTCAGTGTCTAGTTGTGGCTCAGTAAAGATTCATCAAATGAGTAATTAGTGACCCTCCAGGATGTTTCTGTAGAGCAGTGTAGCAAGTAGGGGGCACAACAGTTGGGCTGTGCAGGGGACTTGAACTCAGGGAGGAGACCTTATGGTTCTGGGCTCCTGGTTCTGTACCCAAGCTAACACTGCCCACACACAAGGCCCAGCTGAGTGCACTTTCCAAGGGCTCTCTGCATCTTCTCTGCAGCCTCTGGAGCTGCCTGCTGTTAAACCCCCTTGCAATAATGAAGCAGAAAACTGAGCCTAAGGGGAATGCAGAGTGAACTCAGAGCCAGGCCACAGAGCAGTGGGCTTCTCCTGTCCTCAGAGGCCTCTGACTTGGTTTTTGGTTCTTTTCTCCCTTTAGGGATACGTCGTGATATCCAGTGGACTCTTGTACCAGAGCTAATGAAGGGCCACTGGGAGGGACGAGGGGGAGTTGGCCTCACTGCTCGGAAACCTTCTGCCTTCAGGCCACTGGGGAAACTGAGGCAAAGACACAGGCACCACAGGCCGGACACCTGGATCCCTCTCCTGCACCCCCATCCTCTTTCTTTATCTGCTCCTCCCTCCCTTCCCTGCTCCATCCTCCACTCCTCCTGAGAGAAAAGCTTGCTCCTCCAAGTTACTCAGACCTCTCTCCTCCTCATTAAACATCTCTTGAGCTGCAAGGTCCAGCCAAACCCAGCAAACTCTTTGTGTCCCTGAGGCCAGTTCTCTGTGTATTCCTTATGTCCTCTTTCTCCCAGGAGAGGGGAAGACGAGCACGCATCTTTGTTACCCACACCTGCTGCGCTGACCACCTTTGTGCCCCGGGAGCTCATCTTTACAAGATCACCCTGGAAATCAAGGAGAATGAGCTGATGGATACGGGCACCGTGCTGTTCTCTAGGTGCAGCGCCCTCTGCCTGGTGACGTTCCTTCTTGTGAAGCTCTTTTGTGGGCCCGGCAGGCAAAATCGGCTGTCCATTCTGTAAAGGCAGAAACTAAAGCCCCTTGAGGAGAGGAAGGCACGAAGTCCAGGGCTGGAGGACAGCCAGCCGGTCCCAAATACTGAGACCTTCTTAGAATCCAGTCCTAAGATTCCATTTCCTCAGCTATTCACAAGCACCCTCACTTAGACTTGGTCCTTGAGTCCCACACGTCAGGGGATGAGGAATGGCTGGGCCATCCAAGCAACGTCTCCATCTTTGCTTCTGTCTGGTGATGAACGTGGTTTTTCGTTGTTGTCTGGGCTTCTGCTCACTGGCCTCACCACATGCATCTAACTCCTGACCCCTGAGACCCAGTGGGTCACTCACAACAGGGTGGCCTGAGAATATCAAGGGTTGTGAGTATGGGCAAGCCAGAGATTGTGATTTTACTCTCTGCAAAGCTAATCTCAGCCCAGCGCAGGCTTCCTTCCTGCCTAGTTATGTGGGTCCATTTCCCCTTTGTGCTTCCTTGCAGGAGTTGCAGGTGCTTCACTTTGTCCCCATAGTAAGGAAAACATTTGGCCCACCATAGAGCTAGCTGCTTTCTCTAAGTGTCACTGGTCCATTCCTAAGGTCTCTAGTGTGACAGCTGAGGAAGCTGGATTCATCCCAGTGTGCTGATGATGGAGGAAGCAGGCGTGTTGATGAGAGAGTGAAGGAGCTCACCGTGAAATCCAGCCTCATGGCCAGGCATGGTGGCCGGTGGCCACTCTAAGAGGCTGAGGCAGGAGAGGTGCAAGTTTAGGTCTAGCCTGGGCAACATTGTGACTTAATGAGAACTTGTCTTGAAAAAATAAAAATAAATAAAAAAGGCTGGGGATGTTGCTCAGTGTGAGGGCCGTGAGGTCAGTCCTCATTACTGAAAAATATTTTGCACTCATGATCTTTCTTGGGAAAGAGTGATTTTTATCTTGCCTTTGGTTGCTTAATCAATTCCTTAGTAATACCTTTATTAGAGGTTTATATAGGATCAGTCCTAAAATATGTAGTTTGGTGTATAGGAGATGCAAAATATCTGAGAAAAACCCTGCCTGATAAAGGAAAGTTAATAACAGAAAAATGGTATGAACTTTATATGTAGTATTCATTCAACCATCCAGCAGCCCAGTAAGCTGTTTGTCTACCTGCCCACTAACTCAGCTCTTCATGCAACAATTTGTCCTTTCTTCCTTCCTTTCATCAAGCCAATACCTCTCTATGACATTTTCTTCAATACAGTGGTCCAAGCACATCCACATCCACCCATTTTTCATCATGTCATGCAATATCTTTCTACCTGACCGTTCACTGACATATTAATCCAACATTATATCATATCCTGTCATCCAGCCATCCACCCACCACTGATCTTCATTCATTAATCTCGTCCATCCATTTACCCCATCTACCCATGCTGTTCATCACTTTATTGTATTCTATCCATCCACTCATCTATTCCATTCATTTATCCATCTGCTTATCCTACCTCTTCACTCCTCCATCCCATTGGTCCACCCATTCATAATCCTTCTATTCATCTTATCCATCCATCATCTATCTATTCAAGCTCATTTTACCAATCTTCCATTCATCAGTCTGTCCATACATTCATCCCACCCACCTACCCATCCACTCACCTATTCATTCATCTATTCATGACCTTCTTTTAGCCATTGTCTTAGTTACTCTTCTATTGTTGCTGGGACAAATACCTGACGCCCAAAATGAAGGAAGGAAAGGTTTATTTAGCTCACAGTTAGTGGAGGTTTCAGTCCATATTTGGCTGGCTCCGAGGCTGAGTGGCACATGGCAGAGAGCAGCAGTTCATGGCAGCAGGACAGCTACAAAATGGTGACAGAGGCAACTGACCAACCAGGGCAGCAGAGAGCAACAGCCAGCATCTGTCTCTCTGTCTCTCTTTATATTACATTCAGGCTCTCTGCCTCAGCCTATCTGCCTCAGCCCACACCCATAATCCCAGCAATGCTCAGACCCATGATCCCATCAGTACTAAAACATAGAATCCCAGTGGATCATGAGTCAAGTCTCAAACTCTAGAAGTCCCTGCCTCATGATTGCATGAGGCTTTGGGAGGACAACTAGACACAAACCATAACAGCCATCTATTCATCCATCCATCCATCCATCCATCCATCCCATCTATTAATCCATCTATCCCATCCCTCTGTCCACTCATCTCATTCATCTCTTTATCCACCATTACTATCTTCATTTAACTGTCCATATATCCATCCATGCTAATCACCCTTCCCATCTCATCCCATTCATCCATTTCTCAGTCATCTACTCATTCTTTATCCATTTATTCTATCCACCCATTCATCTATCAGCCCACAAATTTACTTTTCCATACACTCACTCATCCTTTCTTCTATACTTCCATCCATGCCTACATCCTTCTTCCTTCTAGCAATTTTCCATTCAGCTATCATGCATGCTGGCCTGGAGTTGCCAGGCAGTTGAGATCCTTGGAGTCACCTGCTGACAGCACAGGAGAGGGCAGTGGTGCTGGGGCTGGGGTGAGAGTAGTGGCTCTGTAGGCTGCAGATGGCTGTGCTGAAGGTCACACAGGGTACTTCCTGAGGATATAGGTGCTGCCATGGGTGGCTTGCTTCCAGAGTGAACAGGATGGGTGAGCATGGCAGGTATTTTCCTTGTTTCTGTTCTGAGGACAGTAGGGGACTCTGCTATAGCTAAGGCTGTGGAATGGCAGGAAGTTGGAGTTCCAGGCCCATGGCTGGGAAGGTGTTGCTTTATGTTCTCATAACCACGTCATCAACCCACCAGCTTCCACAGCTGTGGGATGGGTGACGCCCTTGTACGTCACTCCACTGGTGCCTTCCTTTGTGAAACGTTCCCATCACGCTCCCTTTAAAGACAAAGCCCCACTCATCACGGAAAGCATACTGAGGGGCACATGCCCAGTGGGAAGGTAATGGCGGCTAAGTGACACTGGAGCAGAGCTGGAAACGCCCTCCCTGTCTGGCTCGTTGACAGATATCTCACTGGTTCACCTTGGGAGCCACCCTTGACCTTGAACATGTCCCTGCTCATCCTCTCTTGAGTCCTTTGCCCTTGTTCTGTGCTCACCAGAGTTTTCCCCTGCCTCCCACTCTTATGTGGGCTCCTCTGGCCACAGCAGTGAGATATGGCAGTGTTTTGCTTCTCATTCTCCAAGCCCCTCTGGTCATGCTGATGCCCTTCAACTGCATCCTGTGAGTATTGGTATCTATGGCTTCTTTGCCACCTGACCTCCTCTCTGACCCTTCCCAGAGCCCAGCACACAGTGAGAGCGTAACAAGTGGATTGTGGGCCAGCTGCCTCCACATGTCTATGGAAGCCTTCTGGAAAGCCTCCTGCTAGGAAAAGAGGGGGCTGCCAGGCTTGAAGGCTCCCTTGCTGGGTTCCCAAAGGGCCCAAGGGGAAGAGACAAGAGGACACTGAGCTCTGGCACTGGCCCATCATCAGTGTTTGAGGGCGGGTTGAGATGAAAGACACCTCCACCAGTCCTGGAAGGAGTATAGATTGGAGCAGTATCCAGGAGGATGTGGTAAGGGCCTTGATGGGTTCCTGAGGGAAGGGAGGCCCCGGAGGCAAGCAGCAACCCACTGGGTGGCCTTACAGGCCTTTTCTTGGCTCCAGAGTCCCTTGCATCCAGAACCAGTTCCCCATTGTGCCTCTCACTTCTTGCATGACCTTGGGCAAATGGCTGCAGCCTCAGTTTCTCTATCTACAAAATGGGGAAGGCTTCCAAGTATCCCCTCATCTGTAGTTTTGAGGAGTACAGCCGAACCCTAAAGCCCAGCCCAAGTGCACGGTAGATGGAGCTGTTATTGCTGTTATCACCTGCATCACAGAATCAGAGGATAAAGGGAGGCCCAGGTAGTGGGAGGGTTGCCCAAGGCCATACAGCTTATGAGGGCGGTGATTGGAACAGGAGCTCAGAGCCCTGTGCGTCTCCCATCTCCTCTGCTTATGTCCCATCCTTATTCCTCTCCAGCACCCAGGGCGGCCCAAGGGAGAGGGGGGAGGGCAGGTGGTTGGAGTCCAAAGCACATGGGTGGATTTGTGGTGGTAGGAGGCTGTGAGGCCTGTCCTATCTGAGGGGGTGGGCCAGCAGGGATAAAAAGATGCTATCTGTGGACAGCAGCAATTCCAGCTCCAGTGGGGACGGCCAGGCTGCCTTGGGACTGTCCTCGCTTGGTTGCCATTGACTTCATCTGTGTGATATGACCTCAGGCAGGCACCCCCAGAATTGCTCACCAAAGGCCCTTGAGGTGCCCTATGCTTGCTTCCTAAGGAGCTTCAGAGGAACAGAGCTGGGGCTCTGTAACCCAGGACCCACATTGAGCCCCAGCTTTGCAGCTGGCTTGTCCAGTAACCCTGCAATCATCTCCACTTTCATGGCCTTCAGGTGGAGATCTTGAGAGAACTACTCCTTCACTGACACTTTCCATGTCCCTGAAGTTCCTCCAGAAGGTGCTCTGAGCATACCTGGCCTGGCCAGCAACTTCTCATGACCCTGGAAAGTAGCCTTAAGGACAGGTCCTGGGTCTAGGCATGCTCTTCACTTCGGAGGAGATCCTGTTCCCTGCCTTGGGAGCTGGCTCTCCCTGCCTCTCCAGCACTGACACCCTGCCTGCTCTAGGGTCTTCAGGGTCTCCCAGTTCCCATGGTAACACAGCTTTCCTGTTTCTGTCTGGCTGAGTGGCTTCCACCTGCCTCAACTCCCTCAGGCATGACACAGTTTTGTGATGGCGTCTTGTATGGTGCCCATTCTATCCTGGGAGCTCCAGGAGTCCTCTGTGGGCAAGAGTCCTATGTGCTTTATGCCCCTATGGCCACCCCAGTATTCTGCATGGGCCTGGCGCCCAGCAGCACTCAGTTGATGTTTACTACAGCAATGACTGTGCCTAACATGTGCCCAGCCTCAGAGTTGCTGCTGGGTCTGGGAGGGGGGACAGTGTGAGCGCTGATGCCCGCATAGGCAATAACATTGCCTTTCCAGTGCCTGTCTCTGTGCAGCCACCAGGCTGTTCAGACGTCCTTGTCCTCCATACTATTTACGTTGGAACAGACTGAAGTATCACGTGAGCCCCAGGCTCCTGCTTTACAGGCCTCTAGATAATTATCTGGCCCTTATTAAACCCTTAATTATCCAAGCTGCTAATCAGGCTCCTGAATATAAGAGTTTCCTCATTTCAGGGCTGAAGGCAGGTGTCAGTCAGCTGCAGAACTCTGTGGGCTTCTCAAGGTAAGGTCAGTGCCCTGCCTGGGATTCCCCAGAGAGTCTCACCCAGCAGTGTCATTTTATAGATGAGAAAATTGAGGCCCACAGAGGGGAAGGGGCTTGCCTGAGGTCACACAGCAAATGGGTGGCAGGGCCAGAGCTTGCACCCGCAACCTGATACCACCTCACAGTCTCTGGACATTGTGACCATCAAATATGTGTAGGGCTCGGGGAAGGTCAAGGAGGCAGCACATCCAGCAACTAAGTGGGGACCAGGAAGGGAACCCCCAGCTCTGTTTACAGGAGCTCAGAGCTGAGCTGAATAACTGGTTGGGGCCCCTAGGAGCTTGTGGCAGGCAGAGGAGGGGGAGGGGAAAGCAGCAAAGGCTAGAAATAGACAGCAGGGAGTCTACGGGGAGGCTGAAATAGTCCCAGAAGATGTGTAGGTGGCAGGCGGGTAGAGGGCAGGCATTCTAGAAGGAAGGACTTCTCAGGCCAAAGCACGGTCAGGATAAAACCTCCAGCAGTAACTGTTTCTCCCAGAAATACCTGAGTGTCATGTTGCCCTAAGTCACTTTTCTATGCTCACACAGCAAAGGGTCCTGCCCCAAGTCACTGGACCCCTGGTGTGGGTTCTAGCTAGAGAAGGGGAACTGGGGGCCGTGCTCCCCTCCATGAGATGGGCTGGGGCTGGAGGAGACCCAGCAAGTCCAGTCCCACTGGGTGCCCAGCACAGACTGCTGCAGCCCCCAGGATGGCACCCAGAGAGCTGTGCCCTGGAGCACAGGGCCCTGGGCCCGTGAGTGTGTCCCCAGGAGCCTAGGAAATGCTAAGGTCCATTTTTTTCCAGCCCAGATGGTTGTTCAGTTGACAGGGACAAAACAGAAAGGGGCGCTGTATTCCCTCAGTGAACAGCCATTGTGATCTCTTTGTACTTGGCTGCTTTGTACCTGTAGTGTCCACCTAAGTGTGTCCTCCTGGGGGATCCTCCATGAGCTCCCTGTCCCTCAGGCACCCATCTCCTCTCCTCTGCCTTCCCTCCAGATTTTATGGTCCAAGGGTGGCAGGATGGTGTGGGGAATGGTGCACTCCCGCCCGCCTGCCACGTGGTGAGCATATGATGGAGTGGATGAGGGGTGCAGGCCCAGGCTGGGGCTGGAGGACAGATGGCCTATGGGGCGCTTGTCTGGACTCTTGGGGACCCAGGGACCCTTCAGGCCACTGTCAGCCAGAGACCAGCTGGGAGATTGCCCTCTAGGCTGACACAGGCCAGACCACCATGAGTCCGTCCTTGGTTCCTTTCAGCAGCCAAAGCATGAGCCTGTCCTACACACGTGGTCCTAGGCAGGAGGATTTCGGGCCTCTGTGAGTAGGAGGGGGCTTTCTAGTACCAGTGGGTGAGCAGCAGGAGTTCCTTGGGAGCCTTGAATCTTGAGACTCGTACAGAGATCTTGAATGAGTTTGCTATTTGTTACAAAATTTGCTATAAAACCTTGTGTGCACCTCAGTCGTACTATTGGTAAGATTATGTCTCAGGAGACCTCAGGGGCTTTGACTGAAACTTGGGACTCTGTGTGGAAAGGTGGCTGCGTGGGAGGGGTGGCAGTGTTGCTGGTATGCGGCTGCTGCTATAGGAGCCCCTATTTGGTCAGGGTGGCACTTCCCTGTGTACCGGCTTGCCCAGGCACTGAACCTAGCCAATGCTCTGAGTGAAACTCCTACCAGTGTGCAAAGCAAGCTGTACAGAGAGCATCAGGTCCGTGCAGGAACTGAGGCCCAGAGAGGAAAGTCGCTGTGGGGTGACTCCAGAGGCTCTGTGCTGCGTGTGGCTGGTGCTTGGTCCCTTGGGAGAAGGCCCTAGTGATGTTTGATGGCTGGCTGGCTGGAGTCCAAAGGCTCTAGGCCCCATAGTATCTGAGGTCTCATCTGTTTTGGGACCTGGGACATGCTGGGGGACAAAGGCTTGGAGGGCTGCCTCCAATCCAGGCTGTTGGGCACAGGTGGAGCCATGCTGCAGATCCTGTGTCTGGCGCTCTTTGGCCTGCTGCCTGGCGTGCCAGCTGACCCAGGGGCGCTTCTGCGGCTGGGCATGGATGTCATGAACCACGGTGAGCCTGCAGGAGGTGGCTTTAGGCTGTGGAGGGAGCTTGTGCTTATGCTGTGGGCCTTGAGCACCCTATGATCTTCAGACCAAACCCCTAGGCAATGTGTCCACAGCTCTATTGCATGGAAGGGGAAATTAAGACCCAAAGCTCCCCCTAGTTAGAATCAGAGTTGGAAAACCTGCTTTGAGTGTCTCTTTTGGGCACTGATCGCAGGGGTTGGCCGCCACATTTAGGTTGTGGGAGCGACAGATGTGGGTGCAATTCCAGTTCTGTCATCAACTTGTTGTATAACCTCAGGCAGGTCACTTGCCCCCATCTGTGTTGCTGTTTGCCTATCCATAAACATAAACAAATATAAAGGGCCAGTCCTTCCCTGGCAGGATAAAATGAAATGTGAAATTAAAATCCCCTGGAAGAGAGTTTACAAATTTGCAAATTTATTTTCTATCTCGCCCACCTTGGTGAAAAACGGAGTTAAATCTAGGTATGAAAAACTAAGGATTGTCCAGGCAGCTCAGTATCCATCCCCTCTCTGGGAATTAGCCTGTGAGCATCGGCGGGGCTTCTGTCAGGATGTTACTTGGGGTTGGCACCTGCCCTGGACAGTCAGCATCTCTTGATGTTGGGTGCAGCACCTGCATTTTCACTGGCCCCCGGATGAGCCTTGACTGCTCAGCGTGGGAGCACCTGGACCCTGGGAAGGGCCGACATGCTAGTTTGAGGCTCGGCCTCTGCGGCATGCATCCTACAGACTGGTTCCTGCGTTCTCTCCACATTCCAGCCACAAATGTTTCTCACTCTTCCCCCCTCTTCCTGCCTTTCCCGTCCCTGTCCTTGCTCTTGTTGCCTTCTCTGCCCAGCAGGTCACCCTTTATCTCTTTTCTTCCTGGGTAAAATTCCTATTCCTCCTCTTGGCAGATTTCCCCAGGTCTTCCCTTCTGACCCTAAACCCTTTGGGGGTCTTCTGCAGCTGCCTGTACTTATCTCAGTTGTGGTTTTTGCCACTTGTGAATGTCACTGCTGGGGAAGGGCAGGGGTTGGGCATGGCCCATCTTTAGATCCTTGGCACGGCCAAGCCCAGTGGGGCACAATGAATATAAATGCCTTGGGATGCTCAAGATATTAGTGTCATGCAGGGCAGAGCAGGAAGCCCAGCTAAATGTCTCTCTGATCCTGTGCCCCAGAGGTCCAGAGGGCCATGGAGGAGAGTCACATCCTGGAAAAGATGGCAGCGGAGGCAGGCAAGAAGAGACCTGGAGTTAAACCCATCAGGGGCCTGAGCAAGTAAGCAGAAGTGGCCTAGGGGCTGGGGTAGGACTGGGGTGGGACGCTGTGCCCAAGGCCCAAGAAGGCAGCTGTCAGCCTCACGGGGCCTGGAATCTCTTCCCTACCTTTTACTGTCTTGCTGTTTGACTTGGGTAAGTTCTTTCTCCCATGCAGGACATTGGCAGGGTCATTTTGAGAAGGAATTGATATTGGAAAGTCAGCCTCTATCTCCCTACAAATGCCATGAGATTGCCGAGTTTATGTGGAATTAAGTGAGAATATTGCCAGTGGTAGGGCTGGGTAGGCACCAACTGGCAGCTAACAACCGGAGGGAACTGGTCCTGTGTTGCGAGCACCATGTGGGACTGCACTGAGGAGGCTCTGGGCATGATGGGTTTTGGAGGGCAATGGTGCCCGGAACCACTAGCAGTGCCCACCAAGCTCTCAGCAGAGGCAGGTGGAGGTGCATGTGCACACCTTCCTTATCTTGGATAAAGCAGTTTGTTACTGGGGTGATTGTGCTCCACAGGGGACAATTTTGCTTATCACTCTCAAAAGGGAGTGCTCCTGGCATCCAGGGGCTTGTGGTCAGCATGTTACAAAACATCCTCCTGTGGACAGGATAGGACGGCCTGTTGCAATGAAGAATTGATCTGGCCCAAATGCCTCTTAGCTACTCTGCCTAGGAGCTCCGACCTAAGCAAAGTCCACATTATTTATGGGGAAGTCAAAGGCTCCAGGAGAGAAGGGACGTGTGTCTTGCCTGCCATGAGGGCTTTTTGTTAAAATATCATGGTGGGCCCAGGAGGCAGGCTGTAACATTGGCATGAAGTGATGGCAAGGCCTCCCAGAGGGGCAGGGGGTGGGGATGGAGGGCCCGGGCCTTCTCTGCTTAGGGCTCTTCCCTGTGCTGCCTGTGCCCTCCCAGTATGAAGGTCAAAGATGTCCTCACACCTGTCATCACACTGAACTTTGTACCTGGAGTAGGCATCTTCCAGTGTGTGGCCACGGGCATGACCATCACTGGCAAGAGGTAAGTACAGGGCTGGGGGATGTCTCGCCCTGTGGGCACAGTCATTGTGGCCTTGCTGTGTGCTGGGATCTGAGATGATGCAATTTGGTTCCCATTTTGACGGGGATCGGACTGAGCACAACCACAGAGCAGACAATTGCTGCTGAATAGGGAGGCCCTGAGCTGGAGGAAAAGGCATCAGGGATTCTGGGGGGGCGGACAGCTGAGCAATCTGAAGCATCTGCTGGAGTTCCCCTAGTCACCAGGAGAGGGCAAAAGGCTGAGTGTGGGCCCCAGGCAGGCCCCCTCCCCTTTTTTGCCTGAGGGTGGTCCCCACTCCTCCTCCCCTCTCAGAGCTGCTGAGATTGTGAGCAAGAGTGGTGGGGAGAGTGGCAGAGATGCCCATGATGCCCACCTGCCCCGACCTCCAGCTTCACGGGAGGGAACATGGAGATCATCGTGGTCCTGAACATCACAGCCACCAACCGGTTTCTGCAGGATGAGGAGACCGGACTCCCCGTGTTCAAGAGTGAGGCCTGTGAAATCACCCTGGTCAGCGTGAAGACCAACCTGCCGAGCAAGTGAGGGCACTGTGGCTGGGAGGAGGGCTGGCCCATGCTGCCCCCTCCCCCACCTCTATCCCAAGATGCAAGACTTAATCATGGCCTTTCCTATCCTCTGCCCAATGCCCTGACCTTGGTGTGCGGTCTGCCCGTCCCGGTGCCTATGTCTAGCATGCTACCCAAGGTGATCAACAAGTTCCTGGACAGCACCTTGCACAAAGTCCTCCCAGGCCTGGTGAGTGACCCAGTGTGGCCTGGCTGGACACTGGGTGGCTTTTGCTGCTGGCTTTGATTGGTGCACAATGGCTGAGAAGGCCTCGAGGGGTGTCAATTCTGAGTCCAGGAGTAGCATTGGTCATCTACATGGTGCCCAGGAGCAAGGGTTGGGGGAGACAGCAGCTTGCATGACCCCGCTTGCCAGCCCTGCTTAGACTACCAGCTTCCGGGGAGTGAGACAGCGCTGATTTTGCAGGCCCTTGTCAGGAGATCTGGGTCCTAGCTCAGACTGCATTGACATTCTATGTGGCTTGGGCCTCAGTTTCCCTACCAGTGCCAATCCCATCAGGCTCTTGAGGCTGTTCCTCCGGAGCTCCAAGGATCTGTGAGGAGTGAGGCCTCTCAGTTTGGTGACCCCTTGGCTTCCAGATGTGTCCAGCCATTGATGCAGTCCTGGTGTATGTGAATGAGAGATGGGCCAGCCTGAATAGTGAGTGTTGGCCCAGCCACCGCAGCCCCTGTGCGCAGACAGCAGGATGGCTGTGCTTCCACCCCCACTGCCCACTCCTGAGGCCACAATGTCCAATGCCCAGATAGGAAGTCTGAGGCCCTGAAGGATTCTGGGTCTTCCCTTCTCAGCTCTCTACGCAGTATTCCCTCTGGCACCCCTACAGTCTCAATACCACAGCCATTCTGTATCTATCCCCAAGCCTCTTGCCCTGCAGAGCCAAACCAGCTGTGATGAGCGATGCTTGAGTTACCTTTACCAAGGGGACCTATGGCTTCCATCATTTTGGGGTTCACAGGTCATCTTAGTGTGGGTAAAAATGTGTCCCAGTAGCTGGAACAGAAAACCTGGTTCATGTCCTTGGCATCATGGCCTAGAAAGTCCCTTCTTTCCTGTGAGCCTTGGTTTGCTCATCTGTAAGACAGCTGATGCTCCAGCCCACCGCTCTGCCTCAGTCCAGGCTGAGATGCCCTTGGAGAGTGTGTGGCTCGGTCTCTGAAGAGCAGTGTGACTTCCAGGCCAGCCCCAGAGCCTCCATGCTATAGCTCAATCCTTGAGTCACAGACAGACACTGGGTCAGGGAGCAGCTGACCAATATAGAACTCCCTGGGCTGCCCTGGGGTTGGCACCTCTGAGCAAAACTTCCTCTTCATAGACCCCATGTCTGTGGGCCATATGGGCACCATCAAATATGCTCTGGCATCCGCACCAACCACAACAGCCAGCCATGTCCAGGTGGACTTTAGTGTAAGTTCCAGGGCCCAAGGGATTGGAGCTTGGGCTCCTTGCTTGGAGGAGCTGCTTCCTGGGGTAGGTGGGTGGATGGGGTGTTGGGGTGGGAGGCCAGGTTTCTGTGACATTGTCTCCTGATGTCTCTTGATTTCATGCTGTAAGCATGAATCTCGAGTGCCCCAGCTGATTTCTGCAGGTGGGAATGGTGCCTACCTTACTCTCAGACTTCTCCCTGGGCTATCGCTTCTCCCACTGAAGGGAGCTTGCCATGTGTGCCCTGTCATTGTACAGCCATGTGGGACCCCTGGGACTCAAGGGAGGCAGGGTTTGTCTAGGGGCCACAGTGAATTGGGAGCAGAGTAGGGTCCTCAACTAGGTCTCCAGAGCCTCAGGAGTATAAGTGAGATGTATCATCCAGGAGTGGGGAGAAAACTCCTAAGAACTCATTGCGTTGTGACTGCTTCCTCCAGTGGGGTTTGGATGCGGTCCTGTGTTGGCCACCCATCTCCTCTGGCCGAGGATAAAGCAGAAACCACGTCTGGATAAATGAGGGCTTCAAAGTACTGGCCGAGGCCCTTATGCTCTTGGGCCTCAGTGTACCCACTGTACCCTGGAGGGCTATGGTGGCCTGTGGTAGCTCTAACATTTAGTGACCTGCTGACTTGGTGCCTGGTGTAAGCCCCACTGGTCTGGAGGCCTGAGGCTCACCTATCCTAGCCAACCATCTTCCTTCTGATTGCCCACAGCCCCTGGTGCAGCAGCAAACGGGCAAAACTATCCCTCTGGCCAACACCGAGGAGGCCCTCGAGTTCCCCGAGGACTATGCCGAAGGTTCATCCCAGCTACTCTTGTCGGCTGCCCTCCTCACGGCAGAGCTGGGCCTGCTGCAGAAGTCCTTGGATGTAAAAATCCAGGATAAGAGGGTGAGCTGTCCAGAGCCTGCCCTGCCTGTCTCTGCTTTCTGTGACAGTCCCTGCCTACTTTATCCATCTGACAACATCCTGGGTTGTGGGACACACAGAACTGGAAAAAGTCTGGGTTTGGGTTTATGACGACCGCACCCACCATCCGCCACCCTGCTGTGTGTGCGTCCACATGCGCCTGTCCCGACACCTGGCTACTTCCTCATCTGCATCTCCTACACCACGGCCAGCCCCCTCCTCCCACCCAACTGTCACCCACCCACTCAGCCATCTAAGTAAAAATAATTGCTCAGATTATACTTGTGCTTAGCTTTTGGGAATCACAGCCTAGTTCTGCCTTCCAGAACAGCAGCCACCTGTCCCTTCCTGCCATCACATAGCACCTAGAATGGGGCCTGACACTGTTGAATAAGTGAATCTGTGCACCTGCCACTCACCCCCCCCACTTCCTGTAGACCTACCTACCCAGCTTTTCAGGATACATCCTCCTGCTCGCCCACCGTTCCATCCCATCACCTCAGCCTCTGTCTCTGGATCCCTCTATCACTGATAGTCAGTTCGGCCTCTCTTTATCTGCTGCCATCCACACAGGTGCCTCCCATTCCCCCTCCATCCGTTCTTCTAGTTTCTTACTCTCCCTCCCATTGCGCCATCTTTCCGTCCCATCCCCCTGCTCATCACTCCTGTTTTCCCACTCACCCATTCATCACTGCTTTCATTCACCCACCCACCCAAGTGCCCACCCGCCATCCATCCATGTGCCTTTCCTTCCGCCAGTCCATCCGTCCTCTCACCCACTCACTCACTCTACTGCTTACTCATTCCCTGTCCATGTGCTACCCACCCCCAAACCCACCCACTCACTCCTCTTGTCCACTGCTTCTATCAGCTTTGTCCTCTACTCTCCTGCTTTTCCAGGCAGCCATATTTTATCAGCATTTGACCTCATGATGAGAGCTTCAGGAAGAGCAAGTTGTAGGCCTTGGTCTGGGCTACCCAGAAACTCCTTCGCTGGGTCAGTTGGAATGGAGAATGGAATGGCAGAGGGGGCCTCAGAGGGAGCAGAGTATTGAGTCAGAGAGGATGTTAGGGTGGGTGTCGGGGACTTCCTTCCCCAGCCTTGACTTTGATGTTGCAGATTGGTGAGCTGCCCCCGCAGACCACGGAGACCCTGGCTGACTTCCTCCCTAAGGTGGGCGCCAACCCATGAGCACTGCACTCTCTCCCGCTGTCCAGGCAAAGGGGGTTGGGGGAGTTGGGTAGCGGCTTGTCAATGCCACATGTGCCTTGGTGCACGTGGAAACACCCTAGCTTCTCCATAAAGTATCCTCAGGATCCAGCATTGAAACAGCTCAGCCTTTCCAGACTGCTGCTACTTAGGTCTGATACAGAAATGGCTAAATCGTATGTTTTGCTCCTTGTGTCCCCTGAGAAGCATATCCCAGGTACATCATACTTCCTGTGCCAAGAAGTCAGCTGGTCCATGAGGGACTCTTGGTTCTGAGTGAAGCCCCTAAGGCCTTGAGTGAAGCCTGCTGGTTTCTGTAGGTGGCAAAGATCTATCCGAAGCCAAAGCCCTTGGTGACCCACATCAAGATAAATAAGTCCCCTAAGGTCACCATGAAGTCAGGACAAAGCCTGCTGCACCTCCATGGCACCCTGGAGATGTTTGCTGCTCAGCGGGGCAAGCGCCCTGTCTCCCTTTTCCTTCTGGAGCTGGTGAGTAGGGTCTGTCCCCACTCATCCCCAGCCTCAAGGACAACCAGGCAGGGTGGGGTGGGGGAGCTTCAGTGAGAGCCCAAAAGTAGATGGGGTATTCTTAGTTCATCTCAGCTGTGTCGCCCGGCCTGGGCGCTGTCACCTGTCTGAGCCTTGGCTCTGCCCTTGGACCTTAGTGGCTGGACATAATAACCAGTGAGGCAGCCCTGCCTTCCTCCCTCCCTCTCTCCCTCCTTTCTACCTACATCATTTCTTAGCAGCAGCAAAGTCAGGGATAAGTTCACTGAGGGGACTATGGGAGGCTGAGACCACAAACCCAGTTTGAGGACTCACAGAGGACTCCCAAGAGGATGTGATAGCCGAGTGTGGTTGACGTTCGAGAAGGAGCTGGCTGGGCGACGTGCTGATGTTGAGCAGGCAGGGCACGGAGAGCACCTCAAGCGAAGGTCGCAGCACAGCAGCAGAGATGCACAGTGTGTGCAGGGACCCTCCAGGCTGCCAGGCACACCCGCGATGCTGCTGTGGCCCAGGACACTAACAGTCAGAGGCTTGGGCCATGAGTGCGGGGACTGCTGGGATCGCTGTCTGGGGACAGGATGGAGAGGAGGGTTCCTGCTCTGCCTTGGTGGTGGAGTTCCTGCTGGGACCTCTGCTCTCTCTCTCTGCTTCTTCCTCACACCAGCACTTCAATCTGAGGATCCAGTACTCCGTGCGTGAGAACCAGCTACAGCTGGCCACATCTCTGAACAGGTAGGACCTGCTGCCCCAGCCTGGCATCCCTGGAGCAGCATGGGCACCACCAGCATCAATTAGCTTCCTGCTCCAGGCTTTCTTCCTGACTCAGGAGAGCAGGGGATTTGAGCTGTGGTAATGGGCGGGAAAGACAACTGCTCTGTGTCCCATCAAAGGTGACAGGCAAACCCATGTTCACATATACCTGAAGACCATAAAGGGGAACCCCTGCATCAGGGAGAGGTTGGAAATGCTTGAGATCCCCTTTTTTTCAGGGCCAGGGATGATGGCTCTGACCAGTATTTCTACCCATCTACTGCCGAACCTCTCTCCCCACAGATTATTGAGCCTGTCCCGGGGGTCCTCATCAGTTGGAAAATTCAATGTAAGTGTTGTGGGTGTGTTGCCTCCCTGGTTTGCGGCCAAGGCAGTGTCGGTTCCTCTGGGATACCAGGGAAGAGGCACTGGCATGGAGGCCAAGAGAACAGAGCAAGTCCATTTGGAGGTTTGGGGTTCCTGACTTACTTTGTGACCTTGGAAAAAGTCCCTTAACTTCTCTGAGTCCCTGTTTCCTTTTCTAGATAAAATAGAGATATCTCCCTGGATTGATTTTTGAAACATTGCCACAGATAGTGGCCCAACTCCGAGCCTGCTCCCAGCGGGTGCTGAGTCCTGTGCTGCATGTGTTGAAGTTTTACAGAAACCCTGTGACTAGGCACTACTGTACCTTAACTTCGCAGTCAGAGAAGCTGAGGCAGACAGGTGGCAGGAAAATAACTGATCACAGCTGTTGAGTTTTCCCTTGGCGTAGGAGTTAGTTTATAGCACCACCTCCTGTCTCCTGAACTCCCACACTCTTGCATCATAACCTGAGGCTCCACCTGTCCCTTGAGCAGGGACCGAGCAGAGGCACACAGAGCCTCAGTTTTGATGTGAGCTGGACAACCGTCTGATATCTCCAAAATCCATTGTTGCGGTCCCCAGGCCTAGCCAGAGGGAGGCAGAATGGAGTCATTGCATTGTATTGTATTACATGGCACTGCCTTGGATTGGATTGGATTAGATTTACTGGATTCAGTGGCTTGGGCAATGCTATGTGGATGTTTTCTCCCCCCCCCCCCAGGAAAATGAATTAAGTGACTTCATCACCGATTATCTCCAAGAGGCCTACATCCCCGTGGTCAATGGTGAGGCTTCATTTTACTGGTGCAGGAAGCATTTTAAGCAAGAAGGGAGATCCCCAGCTTGGTCTCAAAGCCCCATCACTGACTGCAGATGGAGGAAGCCAAAAGGGAGTGTTTGGATGGCCATCACTGGTTCTGTGAGGCCGGTACAGTGTTACTGTCACCTGCTCAGAGGCAAAGGCCCACCCTACATGTCGGACTCCAACCTTTGACCTCATATCATAAATGAGATTTTGACTTGGGAGTAAGTGCATGGCAGATGTGTACATCCCTGTTTATGCAGTTGGCAGACATGAATTAATCACTGTACTATTTTCTCTCACTCTGCTCCACGAAGCTTCTTAATCCACTGCAGAACAGTGAGGGTAAGATGGTGCTTTCTGTATTTCTCAGATGTATTCCAAGTGGGCCTCCCACTCCCAGATCTTCTAGCTATCGACTATGACCTGGCTGACCTGGAGATAGTAGAGGTGAGGGGTGGGGCTGGGAGGACATGTCAATCACACTTTCAGCCAATGGGTGATGAGGAAGAACTCACCTCCCTCCATCTAAAGGGAATGGGGCTGGGAGGACCAGTGATCATCAATATAATCGTGCCAACCCCAGAAACAAGATCCTGTCTCTCAAAATCTGCAGACCTTCCTTGGCTAGGGGTTCTCCAGAAATTCTGCTACTATTTTGATCTGCCACTTCTGGCAATTGCTTGACCCTTCCCTATGCCTCCCTCTGTCTGTGCCTAAAGTGAGGATAAAAGCATGGGCATTGACTTCACAGAGCTGTGTTTAGCATTCACTAAGATAAGTCACCTCGGGCAGCTAGTAAGTGTTCCATAAACACAGGTTTTTCATTGAACACCTGGGTTTGAGCATGGAGTATTAAATTTTCCTCATCCCATTTAATAGGTGGGAAAATTGAGGCTCAGAGAAAAGAAGGGGCCACCCTAGGGTCACAAGGGTGTAGTCACTGCACTGGTTTCTATCTCCTGAGCATGGATCCAGCACCACCCCTTCCCTGTGCCTGGGTGGCCTGTCATGGCTCCCCATTCCCTCCACCTGGCTCTTTTTCTCCTGCCAGAATGCCCTGGTGCTGGATTTGAAGGAGGCCTGACCTGCAGGACTCCCTGCCTGCTGCCTACACACCGCCTTCCCTGCACCCTATAGCAGAGCTGCCCGATGAGAGCCTGCAGCTTGGCCCTGACCCTGCTTCCTGTGAGGAGGAGAGGGTGGACAGGAGTGGGTCGGGGCCTGGCAATAAACTGGAGAAAGGCCCTTACAGAATCCATGCTTTCGTTTCTTTTGTTGCAAGCTGATGTGTGGCTTTTTCTTCTCTTTTATGGGTTTGGGGTCTCAGCTTATCTTGGGGTGTGAGGACGGCTGTTAATAACCTTGGGGTGGGCTGGAGCATGCCCACACCCTATAGCATCTAGCTCACTTATAGTCTCCTATTGTCCCGCTGTACAGATGAGGACCCTGAAGCCCATGGGTCAGTGGCCTTGTCCAGGGTCACATGCCTTAGCAAGGGCAAAGCTTTTCCTGCTTTAGCTTGTTGCCCCCAAATTGGTAGAGGACACTCCATTCATAGGGAGTCTGTGCCCCCAGAGAGCTCTCTGCTTGTCAGCTCCCTCTATTCTCACAACAGCTGAGGGGGTCAAGGACTGTCCTTCATTTGCTGACAAGGAAACTGAGGCTTAGAGAGGTGGTCGCCTAAGGCTACCTGGCAAATTGAGGGCAGAGGTGGGACTGGAACTCAGGCTCTAGAGCCAGCCTGCTGGGTTCAGATCTCAGCTCTGCCACCTACCTGGCTGCTGCTGCCGAGGGTCTCAGGTGAGTCACTTTCTTGACACAAGCCTCACTTTCTTCACTTGTACAAAGGGATGTTGGCAGTGCTGACCTCAGCAGGGTCCACTGCAGAAAGAATGGAATCATTCAGAATGGCGCCTGGCCCACAGCAGACCTAGTGCACTAGGGCTCTGTAAATGCCAGCCGTAGGCTGAGACAGATGGCCACAGGGGTCTCTGTCACAGGGCCGTGAGGCATCTAGTGCATGTACACAGTGAGCATGTGTCAAGGGACAGTCTGAGGTCTTTCCCTTGCCCCACACTCATGTGGGGATCAGAAGCTGGACATTTACTGTATCTGTTCCCTTTGTCTCCTGTTCTGGGCTTCACTATCTTGGGAGGAGGGCTGTGCTTTTGGAGCTGGAACCCAACACATGCCAGACAGGGGCTTTAGCCCTGAGTACATCCCAGCTTTGATATTCTTAAATCGATCCATTTTAAAGTGATTGTATATTTAACATAAGTAAGTTAAAAATAATTTAACTAGATTCTGAAAATCTGTGCTACTTGCTAGAACAGAAAGAAATAAGGCAAGAAAAAAAAAAAAGATAAATCCAATAACTTTGAGGGTCCCTGTGGTCAGCTGCTGCTCTGGCACAGAAGCTGCAGTGGAGGCGGCGGTGACTGAGTGTCTGTGTGTCCATACCGCGCATCTGTGTTGCTGTCCGTGTCTCCGTGGTGGGGTCTGGATGTGGGCTCTGGGTGTGAGTGAGTTTGTCTGTGGAATGACTATGGGCTGGGCAAGGTTCCCCAAGCCCATGAGGCCCTGGCCCTTGGACTCCATCCCAGCCTGGCACAGGCTCGTGACACGGTGAGGAGGTCCGGATGCCTGGGCTGCCCCTTATCGCTCTTTTGGCCCTAATTCCATCACCTGTCATCTCTCCAGCTAGGGGATAGTGGTAACCTTGAGGCATGTCTGAGAGGTGCAGATAGATGCCTGAATAATCTGTGGGTGGTGACATCTGATCCTGGACCCCAGGAGACACCCTCCTGCCCCCCACCCTGACCCCACACCTCGGTCCTGTGTGTCTAATGGCCTCACAGCCCTCCACCCACCCCAGGCCATCCTCCACCTTCTCCAGCTGTGTGCAGATGAGGAAATCAAGAGGGAAGTTGGGGTGGGAAGGCCCAGGTTCTCACCAGACTCTGGACACAGTGTGGCTTCAGACAAACCACGGCCCCTCTCTGGGTCTCAGTTTCTCCACCCTAACCTCCAAAAGTCTTTGAGTGGCCCATTCTTTGAGGTTCTCCCTGGGCAGGAAGTGGGGGCTAAGGGAGCCTTCTTCCTGGGTCCCCATTCCTTGTCCCGCTGGGTGCTGCTCACCTTGCAGGATTCCTCAACCCTAGATAATGGAAAGGAGCTGCCCACGACCTGATGTATGTGGAGCTGGGCTTGAGTCCCGCCTGCCTGGGGCCACGGCCGGCTGCCAATGCACTGTCATCCCTTAAGGGCACGGGGCAAGCCAGGAGCAGTCACGTCTGTAGTTGTCAGCCTCTGGGGACCTCCCATGCTGCCCACGAGATGCTCCCCACACCTGAGTCCACAACCACATCTACCTGCCCTTCCATGTCCCAGCCCAGTCTCCACTCAGCACCCCATCCTTCCTGGGGTGTCGTCATCACGTGCATCTCACTAGCACCCCCCCCTTGAAATCCACTATACTTGGCCTCACAGTGGGACCAAGTGAAGGTGGCCCTTCAACATTAGCTCATTTTGTAGATAAGGAAACTGTGGCTCTAGTCCAGTGGTGAGTGATGGGGTGGAATCTGAAGCTGGATTTCTGGCATCAGAATCCACTAGGGTGACGTTTCTGTCCTCTGCTCCGTCCCTTCTGGGGGCTCCTGTTGCCATCACCACAGTCATCACCATGGCCGCATATCATGCTTCTCTGGAGGCTGGGAAACGTGATGTCCTGGCCCCTGCACCAGATAGTGCAGTCACGGTTGCCACAGTGGGGCCAGGATCATAGAGTTGAGTGCGTTTCTTCCCTCACGCAGACCTAATTCTGATCCCGCTTTGATGTATAGGGAGGTGGGAGTACCTGGAGAGTGGGTGCGGCTAGAGTCCCCTGGGGTGGGGTCTGGCAGGAACTTGGGGGCTTGCTAGTGTTTGCCTCCCTTCAGAGGCCAGTTCAGGCAGCAGCCAGGGTGGGGCACAGAGCCACCCTCCCGAGCCCTGGCTCCTTGAGGAGAAGCAGTACCAACGGCCCTGGGCTGTGCTGTTGCAGTCACCTATCCTGTGTCACATAGTGCTCCCTAAATGCTAGGTGTCAGTCTTAGGACTGTGGGTGGTCCCAGGCCATGGAGGGGTGGCTGTGACTCACGGATCTGAGTGGGAATGTGCCGTGGCTTCCCATGGTGCTTTGGGAGCACTGTGGCGGTCACCACTATAGCTCAGTGACACTCAGCGCTGTGATCTGTAACCCACTGGCGTCACTGTGATTCTGGCAGCAGCTACCTCAGGCTGCCCAGCCCTGGCCGCCCCAGCTGCTGCGCTGAGTGTGGCTCCTGCCCTGCCCTGCCCTCTGAGTATTCATTCATTCCCTCAGAACCATGAGGCCTCAAATTCTTTTTTCTTAATTTTTTTTTTTTTTTAATTTTTTAACTGTAGCTTCTGGAAAACTTTGACCAGCTTCACACAGGCACAGCTAGTCCTCCCGGCAGGTGCTATCTCTTGCTTCCTGGAATGTCCCCAGCATCTGGCAGTTTGTGCTCCACAGATGCCTGCTATAGAATAAGTAATGAAGGAAGGAATTTCTCTTCACTGTCATCTGAATTGGTCTCTGAAAGGAGGCAAAGCACCTGCTCTGGAGTGGGAACAATGGGCTGTGGGAGATGGAAGTAGAGTTTGTGGCCTCCTCAATGGCCCCCCAGAGTCCCTTTCTCTGGGCCCAAGGCCAGCTGTCTGCTGGGTCTCCATGGCAGAGGCCCAGAGGCCCAGCAGCCTTGAGCTGCTTCTCCTTCCTGGGCCTCTGGGAGGAGGTGGGGGAAGGCAGTGTGGATTCTGTGCTAGCTTTGCAGACCTGGAGGAGCCCAACAGGGGCCAGAACAGGGTGACAGGGTCCCAGCCCACTTAGCTCGGGGGAGCTGGCAGCCTCTGTAGCCCCCACACCCTGGCTTCCACCCCAGAAAGCCCACCCCAGCCTCCTCCCTCTTCCCCAGAAGGAAGGCTTAGTTGAGCCCTCAGGGAAAACCACAGTTTGCCTGTGACATGACACATTGACGGGTTCCTGGCAGCTGTGCCCCCTTTGTGTCCCCAGGGCTGCTATGTACATATAAGGGCCTGGCCTGGTCTCAGGAGGGCGGAAGAACGGACAGGAGGCTTAGCCCCCCACCCCCACCCCTGTGGAGCGGCAGGAACAGCGGGTAAGGCTGCCCGAGGCAGCCCCTGGCCAGTCTCAACTTCAGCCTCTGGCCAACTAACCACTTGCCATGCCATCTCAGTAATGGGCACAAGGAGAATTCACTTAGGAGGGGTGGAGTTACCTGAAGGGTGGCTAAGGATGGGGGCACCAGTTCTAGGGAGCCCCATTTCCCTCTAAAACCATGGGACCAGACTGGCATCCCACTTTCCATGAAAAATTTCACAGGTGACATAGGTGAGACTTACGGAAGCCACATGGACCTAACGAGATTGCTGCTGGGACCGACAGTGTCACAGGGCAACTTTGCATCCAGCAGAGAAAATGCTGCAAGGTTGGGCTGCCCCAGAGCCAGGGCACAGGCTATGGGGGTTCAGCCCTCTCTTCAGCACACAACCAAGGGAGAGGCCCCCTCGCCCACAGTCCCAGGCCCTCAGGGAGCTTGCAGAGATAGCAAGCCAGGACCGAGGACGCTATTACAGGCTGCATTAATGCATCTTGACCAGAACTTTAAAGAATTTTTTATTTTATTTATTATTTTTATTCTTGTTTCAGAACCTTTGTTTGTTTATTCACTCATTTTTATGGACGGCTCAGCCTGCTCCGAGGGCAGGACTGGCGCAGCATGTGGAGCCAGGGATTGAACTGCGGTCCCTGAAGCCACCCAAGCTTCCCCAAGAAGGCGCTTTAGACCACTGAGCCATCCCGCTGGGCCCTTGACCAGAACTTTAAAATGCATATTCTGGGAGCGGTTCAGGGATTGGCTGGAAAAGGGGAGAAGGGAAAGAAAAGAGTTAGTCACCAGTGACTCTGGTGAGGATATTTCTCTTAGTCATGGCCTGAGGCAGGCCTAAGGCCAAGGCGCTCAACTTGACATCAGGGGACAGGTGGGCACATTACCAGCTATGTGGATAGGGACATCTATAAAGAAGAACTGTTCTATGAGACTAATGGTTCGCCTTGCTCCAGTGCTCCATGCCATCTCCCCCTCAGCATTTGGGATGGCGGTGGGGGCAGACAAGAGGGGCGGGGCATGCTAAGCCTAGGTATTTGGTGTCTCCAGCCAGTCACTCCTGTATGTCCTCATGAGCAGGCAGGAACCAGTCTGGAACCCCAGCCTTTATCCTGCCATTATGGCGTGGCTCTGGTGCAGCTTTTACTCTATATCCCTGACAGGATCACCAAGGCCACACTGAGACTTTGAAATTGGCAAGGCTCGAGCTGTAATTCTGGCTCTGCCCCTGATTAGCTCTGGGGCTTTGGTGAAAGCCTCTCCAATTTTTGGCCTCAGTTTTGCCATCTGTGAAATGGAATCCAATGAGGGAAAGGCTTGTAAAAGGCCTGGGAGCCTCAGCACATGTTGGAGGCTGCTGTGTGCTTGGCTGGGGAAGACTTTTCTGGGTCTGAATTTGCTCTTCACCAGATAGACAAGAGAGAGGCAGGCACAGAGAGGCTGGGGCAGGAGGCCTGTCTGAGTCCCTGCCCTGCTCCTTCCAGGTGTGTGGCCCATGATGCTGGGCGTGTGCTCCTTGCTCTTGCTCTGGGGCCTGGCTCCCCCATGTGAGGGGCTGCTTGAGACCGTGGGCACGCTCGCTCGACTGGACAAGGATGAACTCAGCAAAGGTGAGGCCAGGTAGGCGGTGTCTGCCCCGAGGGACGGAAGAGCTCACCGTGTTCCTGGGATTCTGGGAGCATTGCTGCAGGCTGGGGCTGGCGTGGGCTGAGCGCAGAAGACGCTTGCTGCCCCTTCCTCCAGCAGGACTGGGCCATCTGGCTGAGGCTGTGTGGGGGCCGCTGGGGTTGAGAGGTGACAGGAGGAGGCCGCTGAACCCCACTCTGCCCCAGGCCTCTGGGTGCAGCCTTTTATTTGGCACTGGCTGCTGCAAGGCCCTGCAGTCCTCATTGTAGTCTCAGCTAAGGAGTGGGTTTTGAACACGAAGAGTTTCAGGGAGGTCACCCTGGTGCCCTGGGGAAATGAGGGCACCCCCCTCCACCCTGATCACACCCCTGAGGCTCCCTCTCCCTTTGTTCTGTCTTCCCTTTGGTGCTCCAGCCAGCTGAAGTTATACTTTTGGTTCCAAGCCAGGCTTACTGTGTGACTCTGGGAAGGCCCCTCCCCTCTCTGAGCCTTAGTTTATTTACCTGCAAAGTGAAGGAATGCCTACAGGATGCGCTCATTCATACCACCCAGTCACTGGCCACCTCCTGTGTGCCAGGCAAGTCATGACCCTGTAGTGGCAGCGAAAGGTGGTCGTGATTCTCGAATATTTGACTGTAACCTATGGATCAATTCCAATAAAATGAGGTTTCTTGGGTCAAGGCGTAGCTCAGAGCACTCACATAATGTGCGCAAAGGCCGGAGCTGCATCCCTAGCACCACAGGCGGCTGCCAGGGTCCTGCAGCTGGGTAGCAGTTTCCAGCACCTTCCTGTTCTCACCCTCTGCAGCCATCCAGAACTCGCTGGTCGGGGGGCCGATCCTGCAGAATGTGCTGGGCACAGTGACGTCATTAAACCAGGGCCTTCTGGGCTCCAAGGGGCTGCTCGGCAGCGGCAGCCTGCTGGGCACTGGAGGGGTCTTTGGTGTCGTGGAGGAGCTCTCTGGGTGAGTCCCTACAGGGCCCTGGGTGGGATGCCATGACTGCTGGCCCGCCAGCGGGCCCTCTCATTTCCAGCCCCCACCATGCCACTCTCTTGCACCCCATGCATTTTACCAGTTCATATCTGTCCCCCAGCTAGGTTACAAACCCGGGATTTTTATCTGCACTGCTCATTGCAGTGTCTTCATATCAAGAATAGGCTTTGATATATAATAGATGCCCCAAACATTTTTTTAATGAATGAAAGAAATCACATAATAACTTATAATTATACCTAAGGATCACACACCACAGGCTTCTATGTATCTGACACCAGACTAAGCATTGTCAGTGAATTGTCCTGCTGAAGCCAGGGATGGGACAGCTACTCTTGCACTTAGCTACCAAGCAGATTAAAGCTCTGGGGTGAAGCGTCCCACTCAGGGACAGAGGGCTGGAGAATGTAGTTCAGTGTGAAAGTTGACTTCAGTCTCCAGTACTTGAAGGAAGGAAGGAAGGAAGGAAGGAAGGAAGGAAGGAAGGAAAGAAAAACAGGCTACAGGGGGATGGTAGGTAGAAATGAGGTGCTGGAGCAGAAAAAACAGTGCCCACGTGTGGAGTAGCTCCATTGTACAAAGCTGGAGGCTGAGGCAGCAGAAGTGTAACTCACCCAGGTCCGCAGTCCATCAGTGGCAGAGCTGGGGTCTGAATTCTTGGGCTGTGGTCATTAATGGCTATGTAGGGGGCTGCTGCCAAGAAAATGAGTTAATCTGTGTCACAGTAAATGCTCAGCAAATGCTATTAGAATGGTCAAAGTTAGAGCCAGGTGTGGTGGTGCATACTTGTAATCCCAACACTTGGAAGGCTGAGGCAAGAGAATTGCTGCAAGTTCAAGACTGGCCTGGGCTACACAGTGAGTATAAGACCAGCCTGAACTGTGTGTCAAGGCCCCGTCTCTCTCACACACAAAGTTAGATTTAGTATTTTTCTCATTGTAGAACTCCCTCTGGTGGGTGAAGTTGGGGTCTAAGATGTGAACCTCACATAATCCTTGCCTCAAAACACTCCCAGAATGTGGCAGAGGCTGACAATGACAATATCACAGGTTTAGGCAGAATGGAGGGCCTCTGCCTGAGTCCAGGAGCTAGGAAGGCCGGTTTCCCTGAGGAGAGAGGCCCTGACTGATGGCAGGAGATGGGGAAAGCTCAGCCAAAGAGCACCGAACAGCACGTGGCTGGAGTGAGAAGCCTTGGCTGGCCATGTGTGAGCGGGTAGGCTAGGAGTGCAGTGGGAACAGCCTCAAGGTCATGATCCAAACCAAAGCTGAGGCCATGGAAAGGGTAGCAGCTGCACTGCCTCCCTCGGGCGCAGGTACCAGTGCTGCCCCACTTTGCCTGTGAGGACACTGAAGTCCAGGGAGGGAAAGTCACAGGCCCCAGGGCCCACAGGTAGCTCATAGGCTTGAAGCGGGGCAGGGGCATGCCCAGATGGTCCAGGTCCTGGGGAGGGGTCAGTGACCTGTGTGAGCAGCCCCACCTCTGCCCCATCCCAGCGTGAAGATTGAGGAGCTCACGCTGCCAGAGGTGTCCCTGAAGCTGCTCCCAGGGTTTGGGGTGCAGCTGAACCTTCACACCAAGGTTGAGCTGCACGGCTCAGGGTGAGTATGTCCCGGGGATCCCGCCCTTCTGTACACTGGAGACCCCCACCTATGGCCCATGATCCCACATTCCAAGTTTCTTCCTACCCTACAAATACACCTAGATCCTTCTCCCTCATCCCTCCTGGGCACCTCCACTCCCTGGTCTCCAGGCTGGTACACAGCTAGGCTCACCAGAGGGGGTGGGAAAAGGCTCAGGGACAGGTAGGCAGGGGAGTGGCTACAGGGAGAGGGGAGGGGCTACAGTGGTGGGCTATAGTGGGGCCCACCACTGGCAAGGCTGCTCCACCAGCCCCTCCTCAGGACCTGTGGGACAGGTGGGCATGGCCTGGCAGGGGGGCCTGGCAGCCCAGCCACACCCTAACTTCTCGCCTTGCAGGCCCCTGGGTGGCCTCCTGCAGCTAGCTGCTGAGGTGAACATGTCATCGAGGGTGGGGCTGGGCATGAGCTCTCGAGGGACGCCCATCCTGGTCCTCAAGCGCTGCAGCACGCTGCTGGGTCACATCAGCCTCCTTTCGGGGTGAGTCCGTATCACCACCGCTCTGGACTGGCTGGGCCTCAGCTGGGAGGAGCCTGGCCTCTTCCCTGCGCGTAGTCAGACCAGACTCTGGGGTGTCCTCTACCACATGGAGCTGGCCTGCAGCCCCACCCATCTGCTGGAATCTTAGCTCTTAGCACTTTGGAGCCCTGTCTTGGGACCTCAGAGTGATCCTCTCCCTTCCAGGTCCTCTGTTTGTATAAGAAGGGGATGGATTCTCTAATTCAGAAAACATACCTGTTTTTCCCTGTGGGGCTGTGCAGGACAAGGTGGCCCTTACTACCTTTGTGATGAATGTCCCTCAGAGAGGGTGAGGGGCTGGCTCAGGGTCACACAGCCCATGGCAGGGATGGAAATGCACTCATCTTGGGCTATGGCCAGGGCTTCCTCTGGCTGTCTGTGCTGGCCAGCAGTGTGAATAGTCCTGGGTCCCCAGACAGCTATGTCAGCTCGCAGGAGCAGGATGACTCTGGGGGAATCTTATTTCTAGGGGGATCCTCCTAAAGCGATTTTGGGCTCCTTAAGTTTCAGCGGTTCTGTCCTGCTCCTCTGGGATAGAGGGGCCTTGTATGGAAGGGTCCAGGATAATGTTGTCTATGGTAGTGGTTCTGTGGGGTGTGAGCTTTTGTCCCCAGGTTCCAAACAGGGGCCAGCGCATCTACTGAGACTTTATCCTCAGGCCACTTCCTCATTCATCCATTCAACAAATACTTTTTGAGCCCAGTGCTGAGTCAGAACCATTCTAGACCCAGGTGTTGAGCAAAGGGCACCGACACCTGTGGGCACGGGTCGCAAACCAGGCTCCTATCTTCCCCCACCCAGTCTGGCCATTGCAGCTGTACAAGGCGGGCATTGCCCAGATGGGGACATTAAAGATAGCAGGGATGGGGGCGTGGCTTAGTCAGGGCAAGGGATTAACCCAGACCCCTAAGCCTGAGCAAACCCTAACCAAGGGAGGAGACAGAAGAAATGCAGAGCCCCCAGTGTGCACCCAGCCTGTCACCTGCTGTGTCCTGCGGGTGGCCATAGCCTCCTGTTGCCCTCTACCCAGGCTGCTGCCAGCACCCCTCTTTGCAGTTGTGGAACGGATGCTTTTCAAGGTGCTGCCCAACCTGGTGAGTGAGGTCCAGCCCGGGTTGCCCCTCCCTGTTTGGGATCAAGCTGGCACCTGCAGGATTAGCCTGCGTGTCCCCTCTGGCCCAGGGCCATCTTGTGCCCCAGCCCTTGGGCCTCCCCGTCTGACTTGCAGCCCAGCCTCGTGGCTCCAGAAAGTGCCCTGCCCCCAAACCTCGTCTCTCCATCCCCATGCTCTATTTTTGTATTGTTATTGATGCTTTCCTCCCAAGTAGCTTTCAATTAAAACTGGCTCCTTCGACTTGAAGTGGAGTCATGTGCTCAGCAATCAGGTCTACAAAGTCGTGTCTGTATCCCGGAGTGGAAAGGCTGTCTGACAGCTGCTCCAGGCGGCATGTCCTCTGCTGACCTGGCCACCTGGATTCCCCCTGGGGAAGCAGCCCGCACTGGGGTCTGGCTGCAGCTGTGTTTCATGGAGGTTGGGAGGAGACACAAACAGGATCCACAGGCAGCAGAGGGCAGTGGGGCCTCTGGAAGGTGGACTGGAGGCCCTATTCTGGGCCTGAAGCCAGTGTGGGAAAAAAATCTGCCCAGGGGAGGGATTCACCAGCCCCTGCCCCCCATGGATTTCATTGAGGGACCCTGGCTGCATCTGTACCCCAGCTCCTAACTGGGGTCTCTGGAACAACTGGCAGAAGTGGGTTCTGTGGCACCTAAGGAGGTCTTCAGATAAGAAAAAGTTAAATGCCAAGATTTATTTTATTTCATTTTATTTTTGGTACTGGAGATCAAACTCAGGACTTTGTGCTTACCAGGCAGGTGCTTATGGCGCTGAGCTATCTCCCCAGCTATTGCCAAGATTTAGAGGTTGATTTCTCTTAACCTGATTTCTGGCTTTCTGAGCAATCACTCCACCCCTACCCTAGGGGCTGGCACCTCCTTCCTGTAGCTTAGCTCCCACGCCATCCTGCCCCAGCTCTGCAGTCTCTTCCTTTCATTTTTATAAGTTGCCTGATCTCAGAGATTCTGAAGTTGGGGGCCCTAAGGTGGCAGCAGCCCTCCCTTGTCTTCCTGCAAACTGCTCTGACCAGGGACAGTGGCCTTTCTTCTCCTCAGGGCCCAGTGCAGTGTGTGTGTGTGTGTGTGTGTGTGTGTGTGTGTGTAGGGGACGAGCCAGGTTCTCACTGTGACAGGCTTTTGCACTCAGATTCTGCGCTGAGTCCAAACCTTTGTCTGCTTCTTGCTCTCACAGCTCAGGTTGAGAGAACCTGGTGGTAGTTTGCTCATGGCAGTTTGGATCCTGGCCCAGCTCTCAGGGTGCAGGGGAGGGGACACCCCCCACTGTAGGTTCTTGATTCTAGGCCTCCTGATGACCACCCAGGGTAACAGGAGAGGTGTGCCATTTCAAAGGTCACTACAGCAGCACTACATCCACAGGGAGGGTCTTGCCTCACCTAGCCTTTGAAACCTGTCTCCCTGCTCCCCAGAAACCTTTGGGGTTTTCTTCTGAGGTTTATGTAATGGAGGAAAGTGGGCTTCAGGGCTCCCTTGGCGCATCCATTTCCCCTACCGTGCCCCTCCACCCATCTCCACATCCTGCTTTGCCCTGGTCCCCAGCACCACAGTGCAGCCTATTTAGAGGACACACAGCTGTCCCTTATACCATGTAGGGTTTCCTGTAACATTTGTCTGTTCCCCGCACAGCTGTGCCCCGTGGTGGAGAGTGTGCTGCGTGTGACAAATGAACTCCTGGGAGCCACACTCTGTAAGTCGGGGCCCATCCCCCTCTGGCACCTTCTCCTGGGGCCCCAGCAGGGTGGGGCAGGGTGGGTTCTGATGGTGCCTGGGAGGCTGCACTGAGATCCTGGGGAGGTTCTGGGCTGAGGTCTCCACAGAGGCTGTTGCCAAGTGGCGTTCACAGAATGCTCGAAGCTGGAACAGGACAAAAACATTATTGCCTGCTCAGGTGAGGAGACAGAGGCCCTAAGCGCTTGAGTAAGCTCCTTCCCCAGCCCCCCACTGAGGACCTTGCCTCTCTGCACCACCTGGAGAAATGATACCCTTAGTTCACAAAAGGACTTTGGAAAGAGCACCAAGACACAGCCAGGGGAAGGCGGAGCCCGGGGGTCTGGTGTCCCCATTCGGGTGGCTGGGTTAGATAGTGACCATGGGTGGCCATGGTTGGTGGCACCAGCTCTAGAAAACAGAGGATTTGTTTTGCTTCCCTGGGACAGTGTGGCTTGGTGACTTCTTCTGCCTGAGCCCCAGTGTCCTCCCCTGCACAATGAGGGTGATGACAGTGGCAAGTGAAGGCGGAGTCCAGCGCTAGGCATGCAGCAGACCGCAGTGACACAGGCTGCTACTCTTGGGAACTGGTTCCCGGCCTCTTTTTGCCCCCATTTCCATGCAGGCCTCGTGCCCATCGGCTCTCTGGGGTCCGTGGAGTTCACTCTGGCCACCCTGCCTCTCATCTCCAACCAGTACATAGAGCTGAATATCAATGTGAGTGTCTGCCGAGGGGGCCACCCTTCCCCAGGGTGCAGTGTGGGTGTCCAGGAAGGCAAAGCTTGGGTCTCGCCAGCCAGTGAGCAGCCAGCGATGCTCTGTGCCCATCTCCTGCCCCCGCAGTCCATTGTGAAGAGCGCAGCTGGTGACTTCATTGATTTCCCCAAGCCCCGCGTCCCAGTCAAGGTGCCCCCCAAGCAGGACCACACATCCCAGGTGATTGTGCCGCTGTATCTCTTCAACACTGTGTTTGGGGTCCTCCAGACCAGCAGTGCCCTGGACATGGATATCACCCCTGAGCTGGTGAGTGGCATGGCGGGGAGGGTGCTGTGTCCTGTTGCTCTGTGCCTGGGCAGTACCAGCTCCAACCTATCACACTATCATAGTCAGTTCCACTGGGCCCTCTGTCCCATGCCAGGAGAGAGCTGGGCAAATGTGTGGTGCTGATGCCACAGTTGCCTGTCCCAGCACATGGAGAGGACATCACTAATCTTTAGTGGCCCTGTGCTTAAACCTGAGTGAAGCCTCTGAATCCTTCTCAACTCAGTCACCCCGAAATGGCTTCCAAGCTTCCCCTGAGCAGAACTGGCAAGTGAATGAAGCCTACTTTCCATCCTTGCACCAGATGAGGCCTTGAGGCTGAGCTCATTTTTACACTAAAGTAAAATCCCCTCTACTTTCTCAAGGGCTTGCCAGGTGGGGTTGAGAGCTCCAGCTCAGCCGGGGCAACTTGGAAAGACCTTGTCTGAAAATAAGAAGTAGGAAAGAACGAGACTAGCTCAGCACAAAAGTCCTGGGTCAAGTCTCTGGGAGAACACGGGAGAAGAGATCAGACTTGTGGATTTGCAGCACGGGGGTCTGGGATTGGCAGGCTGGGGAAGCAAAGACAGCACTGCTGGGTGTGTTGGGGGGCTCCTGCCCCGTTTCTGTGTTCACCATTTTTTTCTCCCTTTTCATCCTGTGCTTAGGTTCCCAGCAACATTCCGCTGACCACCACAAGCCTGGCAGCCTCGGTGCCAGAGGTGAGTGCTTTGGCACTGCTGCTCTTGTCCTGTGAGCCTGGATGGACCCCGGCATCCTTCTCAATTCGGCTCTCCAGGCCCCTGCAATGAAGGTCGAGTTCAAATTCATGTTAAAGTGTGGAAGAATAGTACCATGTCCTTGCCTGACAGTGAGTTTGTTTAGAAAGAAGATGGAGTTTAACCTTTCTGGAAGCCATTTGGCCTGAAGCCAAGGCTCCAGCTCAAAGGGAATAGGAGATCCTCTCCATGCCAGGAGACCCTCCCTCCAGCTGCCTTAGCTCCTCATGATTGCAGCTGCCCCTGCCCAAGAGTTGACTTGGACACTGGCCTTGGACAAGGGAGGACAGGGAGGAGCATAAGGAGGTGGCCATAGTGTGAGATTCCAGGGACCAGCCTCCTCTTTCCTGTTCACTCAACTGACCATGGGCCAACCACTCTCCAGCTGTGAGAATCTGAATTTATACTGACATGGAAATGACTAATACAAGGTCTGTAGGCAACAGCAGGTTCTGACGGGTGGGGAAGAGGCCCTGAGAATTCAGGCATTTACTGAGCTGGTGCAGACTGCAGCCGAGTTGGGGCGCAGAGGACAAGCTCTGTGAGTCCTTGATGGTTGGTTCAAAGCACCCTCGAGGTGCAAAGGTGGGGTTTCCACTTCTCAGAGCCCGTTGGCTAAGAGGTGTGAGAGTCTCAGGGAAGAGCAAGACTGCAGTTGGACCCTTGGCAGAACTTCCTGAGGGCTGGAGTTGTAAGGTAGAGAGGGACTCAGGGCAGGAGATATGGCTGGCAGAGGGACAGCAGAGGCAGCTGGCTGGGCTGGTTACTCTGGCATGGGGAGGTGGCACCCGTCCCTGGAGCCTGCTGATGCCTTTGTTAGCATAGAGTCAACTGAGGAGAACCCACAGGGCCCACTCACGTGGCCCCGAGGGAATCTGCCTTGGCTTCAGGTTCTGTGGCCCCATGAGGTGGAATCTAGTGATTCCTGGTCTCAATGGATCTATTGCCTGGAGTGTCTGGGCTTGGGGTGCGGGTCCCCAGATGCCGTCATACAAGTGAGCTGAGGCCATGCTTCTGTATTCTGAGCTTCTGAGGCTCTATGACTTTCATAGCTTCTAGAAAGCCATGATCTTATGAGACTTAGAATTCCCTCACTGTGTGAGTCAATTAGCTAGTCAACACTCAGGGCTGCTGTCCTGGAGGAGATCACAGCTAGCACACAAATAAGTAGGCAGACTGAGTGCTGGGAGTGTAGGGGGTGGAGTGGTGAGGTGCTGCTCTGGGGTGCAGGCGCTTCTACACTGTGCTCTACAAAGCTTCACTGTGGTGCTGCTACGGCAGAAGCCAAGAGTGAAGGAGGCAAGCCTGGAGAAGGCATCAGCAAGCAGAGGGGCCAGCAGGTGCAAAGGCCCTGAGGTGGGGAGAGGGAGCATGACGGCGGCACTGGTAGATGGAGGAGAGGTGGGCTGCACCGCCCGGGGCTGGTGTACCTGGGGAGACATTGCTTCTGTGTGAGACAGGCAGTCTGATTTGGTGGCTCCACCTTTCAGTGGCTCAGTGTCAGCCTTCTGGGGTAGAGGCCAGGCCTGTTTGGGTCAGACTATAATCTAAGTGCTTGGTGCAGTGCCTGGCACCTACTAGCTGCTTCAGAAAGTGTTTGTTGACTGACTGACTGACTGACTGACTGACTAATGCCGGGGCAGTGAAGTTTTCCCTGAATGCCCTGCTCTGCTCTGGTCTCTCCTCAGGCCCTGGGAAACTTGCCCCCAGGCCATAATCTCTTACTCTCACTGAGGGTGAAGGAACTACCCACCGTCACACTGCAGAACAAGAAGGCCACGGTCTCCATCTCAGCCACCATCCATGTGCTGTCTTCTGTCCCTCAGGGGACTCCTGCAGTCCTCTTCCAGCTGAATGAGGTGAGTGCGAAGGACAAGCTCTGTGAGCTCTTGATGATTGGTTCAAAGCACCCTCAAGGTGCAAGGTTGGGGCTTCCACTTCTCAGAGCCCCTTGGCTCTGAGGGTGGGGTTTTGGGTGGTGCCTAGGGATACCTGTCCCTGATTTTGGGGTGGGTCGCATGCAGCCCAGCCCAGAGATCCCCTGCCTCTGCCAAGCTGAGCTCCGAGCGCCCACCTCAGTTCCTACCTATTCTTTGGTGAACCTCTGATGGATTCACTGTTGGGTCACTCTGCTTCCTGTGGGTGCAAGAGTTGGCCCCAGACCCCTCTGCACAACTGCCCCAGCAGCCTTCCAGCTGCCAACAGGGGTGGGGCTCCACCTCCAGTCTGATCCCTACCACCTTCCTTGCTAGCTGTGCCTAGGACACATCTGACCCAAGGGTCCATTTGTTCCCTCTCTGGCTGGCTCCTGCCTCTTTCTGGGTCCCAGCCCTTGTGCCCTGAGCCTAGATCCTTGGCTGCCATGTCCCATAGCCCCATCCCTGTGGGCCATCCCTGAGCTTTGATCCTGTGTTCCCTGAGCTCTCACATAGTCCCTTCTCTATAGT
>PVJA010002044.1:40000-113638 GCA_004027025.1 Myocastor coypus
CTACCTAGACAGCAGGGCCAGTTCGGGGGCTGATGTCCTAACTACTGTAGTACATGGAGCCCAGTCTGGCTCACATGAGTGCTCTAAGCATAGTCAGGATGACTCCGAGCGCTGCAGTGAGCGGCACCTAGATCGGGAACTGGGTCAGAAACATCAGGTCTGAACTCTGGTTCTGGCTGAAGGAGAGCCGTCAGATGGGGCCTCAGTGGCTTCTCTGTGGAATCAGATGGTAATAGCCACTGGACACAGGCACTGCGAAGCTGGTGCCTCATGGGTGGACGCGTCAGAGGCAGAATCTGGTATGAAGCAAGTGCTCGGCAGACGTTCTCTGCTCTCTCTGTGTGGCTGCAGGACTCAGCAGCTCACCTGAACCCATGAGTGGATCCTGTGGCCAAGCAAGTACAGCAGAATGCAAGTGGTTGATGGAGCTGGTGGGTGTGAACTGACAAGAACCCATGGGCTCACGGCATAAACTGTTCAGCTTTGTTGCGTGTGTATGAACATTTCATGATGGGCAGGTCTTAAAAAGCCCAGCTGTACGCTGGCGCCAGGGTGGAGGTGCTGGATCCATGTCCATCTTCTGTCCCTCCATCTCCTGTCCTTCCATCTCCAATCCCCCTGTGAGGTAGGTACTACACCCGTGTCACACATGGGTGAGGCGCAGGGAAGGGGAGTGGCTGGCCCAAGGGCCCACAGGGAGCTGTGAGTTGAGCAAGACTGGAACCTGGGCCCTCTGATTCAGAACCTGATCCCTGGCAGCCCCAGTCTGTCCCTCAGGCCCTCCTGCATAGACAGTGTCTGCTTTAAGGCTGGAAGCCACATGTATCTATCCGAGGGCTTAGCAGGGGTCTCTAGGAACACGTGCAGATGTGAGACTGATAAGCCCAGCTCAAGTGACACCACCCAGGCTAGGTATACCTCTTAGAATTACCTGAAAACCACAGACTCTTGTGGTTTTGGAGTTTAATGTTCAATGTGTAGAAAAAAAAATCTGAATTCCGGCTTCTGGTGATTCCGATCTCTCATAATTATATGGAGTTTCCCTCTTGGGGTCTGGACTCAGACTACAGCTGCTATATAAGGCCAATAGAAATGAGGCTGAGCCCATAGCACAGGGCCTGGGGAGCAGAACCTCTCAGGACTGAGCTGCTGGGACCTGCTGGGGGTAAGGAAGATCCCCTCCCTGTTCTGTGTCCAGGCCATGGGGGGGGGGGACTGAGGCCTGCAAGGTTCTGAGGAGAGAGCCCCATTGGAGAGCCACCAGGGCAAGTCCTCTGGGCTCGAGTGTCTTGCCTGTCACTTGGGTCTCACCAGGACAACCTCAAGGGAATCCACAGGAAGGCTGAGTCATGCTGATTCCATGTGCCAGCAGGGCTGCCCATGTTTTCCCAGGGATCTCAAGCACCTTCAGTCCTTGTGGCTTCCAGGACACTCCTCAGCTGAGTTCTGATGTAAGAAATCCCCCGTCTCCTGCCTGCCTTTGTAACTGAGGAGTGTGATCCTTGTCCGGACACAGAGTTCTCTAGGCAGCAGGGTTGGGGTGAGGTGAGGAAGCCAGGAAAAACAAAAACAAAAGCAAAACCAAAAACACACAAATGCTTGAATGTATTTAGTCCTTCATAGTCTAGTATAAATGAGTGCCTTAAAACTTTTCATGGGAGCAGATGGAATCGGGGAGCTTGGAGGCTTTATAGAATTCAAGAGAAGTTGGCATAAGATGAATAAATGCATATCCACCCCCCACCTCCGCCCCCAGGCACACTGAGCTGGCAACAGAATCTGGGCGTGGTGGTGCATGCCTGTAATCCCAGACCTGGGGAGGCTGAAAACAGGATCACTACGAGTCCAAGCTGTGGAGTGAAACCCTGTATCAAATACATAAAACAAAAAAAAGAAAGATGCATAAACGGAAGAAAATGAAGTCAACAATTTATTTGGCTTGGATGGGTGGCTGTCCTCTGCTGACTCTGAGGCTGAACAGCTTGGAAACGTGGAGTGGGACAAGTGGGCATGTGTGTGGAGGTGGCGGGAGTTTCCGGGAGGCTAACTGGTCTTCCTCAGTACACGCCTCATCCCTCCAGTCTCTTGCACCCCCTATGTGTATGCCTCAGTTTACTGAACACCTATATGTATTAGAGGCGTTCATGATCAGGTTCAACAAGGTCAAGCCCTTGGCCGATGGAGTAGAACCCAGTGAGCTCTGATCCAGGATGCCTGATCTGAGCCTCATGGTACAGCACTGTCTCCTCCACAGAGGCAGAAAGGTGTCTGCTGGCTGGGGGATTGCAAGATCGTCCAGGCGGTGTGCGGATGAGTGCATGGGCAGAGGCGGCCGATGGCTGGCTGGATGCATAGCTGGGTGGTGGCTGTCAGGGTGACGGCTGGATGATGGAACTGCAAAGGAAGACAAGGGATGCGCGGACGGATGAGTGGGCCGACAGGATGAGTAGAGGAGCAGGTGGTGCGTGGAGAAGTGTGGATGGTGGGTGGGTGGGTGCCGACGATCTCCTGGATGCTACCTGCCATCAGCTTGCTATCCCATTCTCCCTCTGCTGGTGGTCTGTTTTATATATTTCATCTCAGGAGATAATCAGGCACCTGTGCTATCGGACATTCTGGTCAATGGAACAGCATTGCCTCACTAGACTTGTGGCAGTCTGAAAAACTCAAAAGATGCCTTCAGAATCACCGCTCCACCCCCAGTTCCCTAGGACTCGGGCTCAGCCGAGGGTCTGATGCACATAGGCAATTGTTTACCACTAAGCCACATACCCAGCTATTTTTAATCTTAGTTTGAAAGAGGATCTGATTATGTAGGTTGGGTTGAACTGAAACTTGAAATCCTCCTGCCTCAGCCTCCCTAGTAGCTGAGAACATAGTTGTCGCCATGCCTGGCTGTCCTATGTGTTCTTGGCTGAGGGTCCTTAGCTCTGCCCGCTGGGGTGGTCATGCCTGGTCATAGCCATGTAATGCACTGTGTCCTCAGTAGCAGCAGCAGCGGCAGTGGCGGCAGCGGCAGCAGCAGCAGCATGTGGGTGATGTGGCGTGTAGCTGCTCTGTGCGTGGCGGTTGTGTGCAGCAGTGACCAAGAGACAAACACGGTCCTCCGGGTTACCAAGGATGTGCTGAGCAAGGGTGAGTCCACCCCAGAATGGGGTGAGTGTGGCGTGGGGCCAGCAGGTTGGGCCAGCTACTCAAGCACCTGAGGACTGCGCTGAGAGTCCATCTTGAGGGGCTGGGTGCCTATCAGGCCTTATTTTCACCTTTCTTGAGGTGGTCGAGAGCAGTGATTAAGAATCAGGGCCCTTGGGGCTGGGGAGATAGCTCCGAGGCACAAGTGCCTGCTGGGCAAGTGCAAGGTCGTGAGTTCGAACCCTGGTCCCACAAAAAAAAAAAAAAAAAAAAAAAAAAAAAAAGAATCAGGGCCCTAAAGTTAGATTTCTCATGATTCAAATTCTGCTTCCATGACCTTACATTCTTGGTCTGAGTTCTCTGAGCCTCAGTTTCCTCATCTGTAGGGTGTAATCATCCCTACATCTGAGAACTGATATAAGGACTAAACAACTTTTTGAGAAATAGCGCAGTTCTTAGGGCCTAGAAGGCCTGCAAAGACATGACCTATAATTCCTGCCTCCAATTATCATGTCCTCATCTGGAAAATGAGGCCCTGTGCCCTGTCCCAGTACCTTCTCACTGTTGGCACATGAGTAAGGACTCCACCATTCCCATCTGGCTGGTCTCTGAGCATCTCAGTGTATTTGGCAAATAGGGACCCTTATTCTCCTCTTTTTTTCAGGAATAGATAATGCATGAAGAGGTAAACAACAACAACAACAACAAAATACGTTTTTTTTTTTTTTTTTTTTTTTAAAGCTGCAAAGAGTAGGGGACTTGGAAAGAGACAGTGACAGTGGAAATCTAGCTCAGCATAGCTAGACAGGTCAAAATCTAGTTGATGTGTGAAGCCCAGCAGAGAGTGATCCAGTTTTGAGGGGCTTTCTGTCCCTACGCTTGCCCAGAGTGGGTGGAGAGGGCTGAGGGCTGGCCACAGTGCGCTTGGAGGTGGACTGGGCCAGACCGAAGCCCCCAACTGACCTGTGCCCCTCCACAGCCATCTCGGGCACACTGCAGCACAGTGACACTCTCCACTCGGCCCTGCAAGAGCTGCCCCTGGGTAAAGCTGGTGCTGACGGTGGTGGGCCCCTTCTGGGGGGGCTGCTTGGTGGCTCAGGGAGCAGCGGTGGAGGGGGCAACGGTCTTCTGGGAGGCCTGCTTGGTGGTGGGGGTGGAGGGGGTGATGGTGACCTGTTAGGAGGAGGCTTACTGGGGGGCAGTGGCAGCGCTGGTGGGGGGCTTCTGGGCGGTGGAGGGAGTAGCAGTGGTGGAGGGCTATGGGGTGGCGGTGGCGGGGGGCTGCTGGGTGGTGGAGGGAGTGGTCATGGTGGGGGGCTGCTGGGTGGCAGTAGCGGTGGTTTGTTGGGTGGTGGCCATGGCCTTTTGGGTGGTGGCCGGCACCGGTATGACGACTACAGAAGTGCTGAATTTCCCCGAGGTGTTGGTGGTGTCCCCTACAATGACTTTCATGTCCGGGAACGTCCCCCCCAATACACCAATGGCAAACAGCTTGGTGGAAATTACAAATATGGTCACATTGAGACCAACGACAACACCGCTCAGCTGGGCGGCAAATACCGCTATGGCGAGATCCTGGAGTCAGACGGCAGCATCAGAGACCTGCGGCGCGGGGACGAGGGCGCTGCTGATAGCCGCCCGGGCCAGTACCGGTACCAGTCTATAACGCAGTTGGTCCGCAGACGCCGGGAGCTGCTGCCCGGGGAGATCCCCCCGGGGGTGGCCACCGGGGCGCTGGGCCACGGCGGCTTGCTGGGCTCTGGGGGCGTGCTGGCCAATGAGGGCATCCTGGCGGGCCAAGGCGGCCTGATGGGCGGAGGCGGACTCCTCGGCGAAGGAGGCCTGCTGGGAGGTGGCGGCGTCCTGGGGGTGCTCGGCGAAGGAGGCCTCCTCAGCACGGTGCAGGGCATCACCGGGTAAGTGTACAGGGCTTCCTATCGAGTTCCCCATGACCCAACAAACGGGGAAGGCATCAGGAAGGGACCTTGGGACCGGACTTCTCAGACCCATTTTACATAGTTTGGGATCTTGGCAAGAAATAGTAATGTCTGAGCCCAGCGGTAGGTAGTTGTTTGTGTCTTGGTGCTAGCTTTTCCACTTGTCCAGTCCCAGTTTCCTCATTTGGTTACAACAATGTAGTAAGTAGAAAATCCAGAGAATTTAAAATTAACCACACACATGCAGTGTACGTGTGATATATTCAACCATACCCAAGCTCCTTCGCATAGTCATTTAATTCAACAAACATATAGAGCCTCTACTATGCGAAGAACACTGAGTTTGCACAGGGATAGATCCCTGGGGCTTGTGGGCTGGTGGGTTATGTGGGCTGGGGCAGTAGAGCTTATAGACAATTGCCAGCCACAACAGGCACAGAGGTCTACGGGATAAGCGAGCTCACCTGCTAGAGGCTGGGGGGCTGCCTGGAGGGGGTGCTCAGCTATGGTGTGAAGCTAAGCAGAGGGAATGGAGCCTTGGTGTGAGAATACCCAGGCTCAGCGGGTGTCTGAGTGATGAGCTTGAAGCTCTGCTTTGGATGCCATGGGCAGTCTGGGAACCGCAGGTCTCTTAGAGTTGGGGAACGCCAGGGGTATAGCTCAGAGGAACAAAGTGCCTGCCTGGCAAGGGCAAGGTCCTGAGTTTAGTTCCAGCACAAAACAAAACAAAGAAAACAAAAGAAAAGAAAAAAGTAAGTCTTAGAGTTGGGGGAGGTGGAGAAGCAGAGTGGGGATAGGAGGGAGGGCTCTACTACAGGCCCTGGCAGTGGGCACCTCAGGTCACACGGCTGTCACCCCATGCAGGCTGCGCATCATGGAGCTGACCCTGCCCCGGGTATCTGTGCGGCTCCTGCCTGGTGTGGGTGTTTACCTGAACCTGTACACTCGCGTGGCCATCAGTGGGAAGAGGTGTGCGTCCTTGCCACCATGTCCTCACGGGGAGAGCGTGGGCGAGTCACCTTCCTCACTCCACCTGGTTTCTGACCCTATAATGTAGGGATCTGAAGTCACCCCATAGTCACCATCCCCTGTGAAGGCAGTCTGGAGTGTTGGGAGATTGGACTCAAGGGAGAACCTGGGTTTGACTCTTACAAGCTGTGGAGCCTTGGGCCCGATTTCCAATGTCCCTGAACCTTAGTGTCTCACCTGCGTCTAGCTGTATGACAACTTCCCTTCCCAGCTGGCTGTGGCCACCTTTAGAATCCCACCATGGAGTAGGTGCTTCCTGGAGGGCCTCAGAGGTGGGCTTTTCTAGCATTTAGTCCTTAAGGATGAGGTCATGTTTCCAAAGTTAGGTGATTGGATGGTTACCTTGGAAACCAGATTTATGCACCAGCCTTCTTAGAGATGAGCAAGGGGCATGACAGCTGACAGAGACATCCAGGGCTAAGCCTGAGCTCAGAGATGCCAGCAGGCCTGGTGGCTGGAGTGTGACTCACTGTCCTTCTGGTCCCATGGTCACCTTTAGTCTCATTGGCTTCCTGGATATCTCCGTGGAGGTGAACATCTCAGCCAAGGTCCGGCTGACCATGGACCGTACCGGTTATCCCCGGCTGGTCGTCGAGAGGTGTGACACCCTGCTTGGGGGCATCAAAGTCAGGCTGCTGCGAGGGTGAGTCCAGCTGGCAGTGGAGTGCCATGGAGATGCCAGAACATCTGTCTCTGGCAAACAGAATGTTGCCTCTCCTCTCCCTGTGAGTGGGGCAGTCAGAACTTGACACCTGGGAGCAGGGAAGACTCACACAGAACCACCCACACTCTTCCCTGGCCCTGGCCTGGCACTTGCCTGATGGGAATTCAAGGGCTGTGCTTTTAAACCCAGGATGTAGGCTTCAGCCAGCTTGGGGAATGGCCATGACACCATGGCCTTCATCCATGTGGCCAGGAAGATACCTGGGGTTTAGAGCTCAGCTTTACTCCTTGTTGCTCTGTGCCTTTGGACAACTCTGTTGCCCTCTTTGGGCCCCAGTTTCCCCAGCTGTGGAATGAAGATACACTCTTGTTTCCTTGGTAGTTGAGATGACGAATGTAAAGCTGCAAAAACAGAGAGAGAAGAGGGAGGAGCTGGGACAAGACTAAAATCTTCCAGGCCCCGCCTCCTAACAATCAATACAGTTAGCAACTGAGCTCCCCAGTGGATTCACCGGCCTCTGAGTATAGCTCCCCATGATTCCTCACTGTCCCCAGCCCCACCTTGGAATACATGAGGCTTGTGGGACAATCTAGGTCTCGACCATAGCATGCCTCAGAGCTGTTATCTGTCCCTCTGCGGTCATTTCTAAGCCCTTCTGCCCAACACACCCCTAGGACGTACATTTCTACATTCCTTACGAGGTCACCAAGACTTCACCTCTGTCCAGAGGGGTTTTGGCTCTCTGTGTACTGGCCAGCACCCTGTCCCCAGTGTGTTATCCCAGGTGGTGGCCACGATAACACATGTTTAGGACAGCTCAGAGCCAAGTCCCTTTCTCCCAGCACGGGGGATGTTTCTCTTATCAATCCCTTGGCCCAGAGCTGCCGTCCTCCTCATATCAAAACCTGGGAAACAGAAAAGCTCTGTGTGACCTGTGGACCCACACTCTCTGATTCACTTGGGCTTCTCTCTGTCTTTGCTTCTGTGTCAAAGTGAACACAGGCAGAGAAAATTGGGCCCTGTGTTCAAAACATAGAATCCTCATAGATTTTTAAATCTAAATTCACATTTTCACTTAGAAATATATTGACGTAACATAATTTAAAAACATGAAGTGAGAAGGCCCAAAATCTCATGGAGGGAGGTGTTCATTGTGTTGATTGCAAAGGGGAAGTACAGAGGTAGAGTAGTTGGCTGTTGCTGGTGGCTTTTTATGTATCACAGTGACCAGCTGTCTCCAGGAGACAGAAGCACCTGCAACAGGAACTATTACCTGGGCAACTGACAAACTGAAGCACACTGTCTAAGGGGCACTTTTTCTTATTTCAGCCTGTCCCTGTCTCTCTAGGCTTCTCCCCAACCTGGTGGACAACTTAGTAAACCGAGTCCTGGCCAATGTGCTCCCTGACTTGGTAAGAGCATGTGGGAGTGACACAGTCCCGCCTCTATCCTCTATCCTGAGGACCATGCAGTTGACTTAGAAGGATGCAGTTGTCAGGACGGGTTCTTCGGGCTTGGGAAGGACCTGGAGACCTGGAGGGACAGATGGGTAGAGGGAGAGAGGGAGATGCCTGAGCTTCACACAGCTCTGGGTTCCACTTTCAACTTAGACTTTTCTGAGCCATGTGACTTTTATGCCTCTCAGTTTCCTCATCAGGATGGGAATTGTGACAGAGGCTCCCACTGGGGCTAAGGTGAGGACAGATCCTGGCGCAGAGAGCAGTCATCAGACATGAGCTGCCTTCTTGCTATGGGGGCATTCTTTTCCCAACTCCCTGCAGGACCACCTGACCCATGACATTTCTCTCCACAGCTCTGTCCCATCGTGGATGTGGTGCTGGGTCTTGTCAACGACCAGCTGGGCCTCGTGGACTGTAAGTCCTTTCTGCTTGGCAGCAGTGGGTTAATGGCTGCTCAGGGCCAGCCTTGGGGACATGGAAACCTCTGGGAGGAGGGCCTTGTGTGGTGCAGGTGGCAGGCATGCCCCCCCCTTGCATCCCACCTGGCCTGGAGAAGGAGGGTATGAGCCAGTTCTGCCCTGGTGGCTGAATACTCAGAGGTTCCACAGCTTCCTCTACAGTGGCACAGGGAGGGAAAGGGCACAGCTGAGGGCACAGCCCGAGACTTCTCCTTTGTCTATAGCTCTGATTCCGCTGGGCATTCTGGGAAGTGTGCAGTATACGTTCTCCAGCCTCCCATTGGTGACCGGCGAGTTCCTGGAGCTGGACCTCAACGTGAGTCCCACATCTTGGCCTGAGAGGCATGGCCGTGGCAATATGGGAACAGGGCCCTTTTCATACTAGAGTGGTATGCATTTAGCAACTGCAACTCCACAATTAAAATTAAAGTTGTGATTGGCAGCGTTTCCTGATTTTCATGGCATAAATGCTGCTGATGTGGCCAATTTCTTTCTTCTTTCTTTCTTTCTTTCTTTCTTTCTTTCTTTCTTTCTTTCTTTCTTCTTTCTTTCTCTTTCTTTCTTTCTTTCTTTCTTTCTTCTTTCTTTCTTTTTAAAGATTTTTTTTCTTGTTTCAGAACCTTTGTTTATTCACTCATTTTTATGGCTGGCTCAGCCCGCCCTAAGGGCAGGGCTGGCACAGCATGTGGTGCCGGGGGATCGAACCCTGTCCCTGAAGCCACCCAAGCTTTCCCAAGCAGGCGCTTTAGACCACTGAGCCATCCCGCCGGGCCCCTCTCTTTTTCTTTTTTAAATTCATTTTTATGAGAAAAAAAGAGAAAATAGCAATGAAACAGTTTCAAAATAGGTTAGCAGAATGTTTGCAATAACTAATACATTGCATATTGCTCTCTTCATAGTAGTTATTCAGAGGACAAGATGCAGACACAATATTTTTTCTAAACAATATTATACAAACTTTTATCTCCAATGAACTATGAGGAAGTAGTTGTATATCTATCCTAACTCATATATATATTTACCCACTGAAAGTGAACTTGGGAAGAGATTTATAAATTGAAATCAGTGCCAAGGGCCCTAGGCTCTACTGCTAGGGGCTGGAGACACATGTGTACAGGCACACACACCACACACACACACACACACATGCACTGTAACACATTCACAAACACTGCTTGGCAGAGCAGACCCTTGCTGGGTCCTGCTGGGTGCCCTGCCCGGGTGGGCTGGGAGCTGGGACAGTAGCACTGAGCAAGCCAGCCCTGGGTGATGCTGAGCTCCTGGAGGGACTGGGCCGCAAAGAATCGCTGGAAAAAATATAGTGATCTTTCTAGTGCTGTACAAGTACCAAAATCACAAGGATGGGACCCCTGGTCCAGGACAGCTTCCTGGAGGGGTGACTCTTGCACTTGGCAGGGTGGAGCAGCTTTGGAGAAGGGCCAGGGTGGGATGGTGAGGACTGACAGGGTCCTGGTGGCTGTGTCGCAGAGGGCAGGTGCCAGCTGAGGGGTTGCAGAGGGGCCCAAACAGCCCTGCGACAGAGTCCACAGAGCTTTGTGGGCTGTCACCAGGACTATGGCCCTGATAGCTGGGATGTGTCAGGATGTGCCTGCAGAAGTGCCCACAGGCACTGAGCTCCACAGAGAAGCTGTGCCATGGGTGCACAGAAGGCGTAAGAAGTCCCTTCCATCACATCCCGAAGCAGAGCTGGGGCCATAAGGAGGAGGCGCCCAGAGCCTCGCTCTAGCCTCACTGCAGCCTCACTTCCCTCCTCCCTGCACCCCGTGACCCCTTCCTTTCTGCCACCACAGAGTCTGGTTTCAGAAGCAGGAGGAGATCTCATTGACTACCCCCTGGGCCGGCCTGCTCTGTCACCCAGACCACAGATGCCCGAGCTGCCCCCCATGGGTGAAAACACCAACTCCCAGCTGGGCATCTCAGCTAACTTCCTGGGCAAGGTGCTGAGTATGTTGCAAAAGGAAGGGGCGCTGAATATTGACATCACCAACGGCATGGTGAGTCCTGGGCTTCGGTTGACGCTTCAGGTCCGCAGCTGTGGATGGCCACCGTGGCTCATCTCCAGATCCCAGAGGTGTGCCAGTGCCATCTGGTTGCCCAAAGCTGGTGCTCACGGGCTTCCATTTGGCTCACAGACTTGATGCTAAGCCCTGTCCTGTTGCAGGACACGTGTTGCTCCTGTTCAAGGCTGTTGGATTCTACCTCAATTCTCTTTTTTAAAAAAACTTAACATATATTCACTTATACGTACTTCAAAAAAGCATTTAGAATCCTTCCACTTTGAAAATGAATACCTGTCTTAGTTACTTTTTACTCGTTGCTGGGACAAATACCTGACACTAAAAATGAAGGAAGGAAAGGTTTATTTACCTCACAGTTTGTGGAGGTTTCAGTTCATATTTGGCTGGCCCAAGGCTGAGTGGAACAGAGCAGAGAGCATCCAGTTCACGGTGGCAGAACAGCAACAAAATGGCAGCAGAGGCAGCCAGCCAAACAAGGCAGCAGAACAACAGCAACAGCTCAAGTCTGTCTCTCTGTCTCTCTTTATATTACATTCAGGCTCTCCACCTTAGCTCCCACCCTAGGCTACACCCATAATCCCAGAAGTACCTCGACCTACAAGCCCATCAGTAGGGATCGCAGGGATCACGGATCAAGTCTCAAACTCTAGAAGTCTCCCAATGACTACATGAGGCTTTGGGGGGACAACTAGACATAAACCATCACAATACCTAAGGGCTGACCACACAGCTCAGCAGACTAAAGAACCTGCTTAGGCAGAGCACAGTGGCTGGGGGTTCGATCCCAGGTGTGCCATGCCAGCCCAGCCCACAGGGTGTGCTGAGACAGAGGTTGAGACTGGACGTGGTAGTGCGCGCCTGTAATCCCAGCACTTAGGAGTCTGAAAAGAGGAAGATCACTATGAGTCTGATCTATATAGTGAGACCCTGTCCTAAATACCCAAAAATAAAAAAATAAAATTATAACTGTTATGCACCCTTTTTAAATTGAGGGAGAATGGCACTGGTCTGCCAGTGACAGGCTGGCAGCAGGTAGTGTAAGTTTCGTCACACCACATTGATGTTATGGTCTCTTAACAAGTGAAACAATTTATAGAAAACACAAAGTGGGCAACAGTACAAACAGTTTGGGGACATAGCAGAAGCTGAGAGTTTGGTGGACACCGGTTTGTACACATGGACTTGAGGATATGCACCTTGCTTTAACAGGGAATTACACTGTAGGGAAGAAGCCCCTGGCTCTGACCTGTTCTTCCAGTCAGCTCCGTAGCGAGCTTGAACCACTGGCTCCCACTTTGCCACTGTTCTGTGACTCCACTGTGGTTGCCATTGGGAGGTGCAGTCCCCCCTGGGTCACTCAGGAAAAAGAGATGCCCTCCTGGTGACTCAGCACGCAGGAGCCTGATGGCTGGCCTCTGTACCTCCCCCTCACACGACCCTTGTCCTTGTCCTACAGTTTGACGAGCTTCCTCCACTTACCACGTCCACGCTGGGGGCCCTGATTCCCAAGGTGCGTAAGTAAGGCGGGCAGCCCCGTTGTCTCTGGCCTCATTCCCCTGAGCTGGCTGGAAGGGAAGATGCTCAGCACTAGGGTGGTGGCTCTCACCTGCTTCCCACCAGGGGCAGTGACAGGCGTGGAGACGAGACTCCATGTGGGAGGGGCCCGAGGAGGGAGGGAGGCAGACCTGAGCTGCGCAGGTCTAAGCCAGGCCCAGCTACTCCTTTGTTGTGTGACTTTAATGCAAGCCCTAACATCTCCAAATCCTAGTGCCCTCATTGGTCAGGAAAATCATGCTAACACAGTCCCATGGGCTCAGGTGACCTAGAGGAGTGGAAGGGAGGGTACAGGAAAAGAAGGCAGCACAGGGCCAGGCACATTGAAGTGTGGGACTTTGAGGGTAGAGCTAGATCTTTGGAGATGACAGCATAAGATCCAGTGCATGCCAGCCGTATTGCCATATGCAAATGGCCTCTGATTTCTCATCTGGAAAATGGGAACAACCATGCACTGTCTTCAGGGTGGCTGTGCACTTGGAGCCTGGAATCTGGAGCAGAGCAGATGCTTGGTAAATTTAACTGTATCATTAGTTTAAAATTTTTAAAATTAATTTTAATGAGAAAAAATAGGGGCCCGGCGGGATGGCTCAGTGGTCTAAAGCACCTGCTTGGGAAAGCTAGGGCAGCGGTTTGATCCCCGGCACCACATGCTGCGCCAGCCCTGCCCTCGGGGTGGGCTGAGCTGGCCATAAAAATGAGTGAATAAACAAACAAAGGTTCTGAAACAAGAAAAAATAAAATATAAAAATATAAAAAAATGAGAAAAAATAGCAGTGAAACAGTTTCAAAACAGGTTAGTAGGACAGTTATAATAATTAATACATTGCATATTGTTGTCTTTGCAGTAGTTATTCAGAGGACAAGATGCAAACATAATATCTTCTCTAAACAATACTTGTATTATTGTTGATAATTACATTTTTTTTTAAAGGCTAGGACTTGTAATCCCAGTGCTGGGGAGGCTGAAAACAGAAGGATCACTATGAGTCTGAGCTGCATAGCAAGACCCTGTACCAAATACATTAAAAAAAAAAAAAAAAAAAAAAAGACTAGGACAAGTGCACTCTTACTCTTGCTGGGTTAGTGGCGATGTAGAGATGGAGCAGAGGCCTTTCTAATGCCAGCCTTGGTTCTGGGCTTGCAGTCCTGCACCCTGTGGCAGAGCGTTTCCTGCAGGAAGCATTCTCAGAGAGGCCGCAGCCACAGATGTGGACATTTCTGCCTTCTTTCCACCTTTGGACTCCTTCCTCAATTTCAAAAGCAGGAGGGAGTCAAATCCAATAAGTGGCTGCTGCCGCCCTCATGTGTCTGAGAGCAGAACGGCAGGGACCATTCTGTAAGATGAGCAGAGGTGGCTCCAGGAGGTCAAGGAATCCCTTCATCACATCCTAGACACACTGCATTTTACTGCTCATAAAATTTTCTTCAAATCTACCCTTTCATTTGTTTCTAACAGTCCCATCTCATAGGGCATCCCGTTTTACAGATAGGGAAACAGAGGCCCAGAGGCAGTGGCAAAGCTGGGCTAGAGTAGGGACTCTGGCCTTGGCACAGCTGTAGGTCAGCCTCAGTGGGTCGGAGCTGGACACTGAGACGATTGTCCTAGGACCCAGGCCAGGGAGAGTTCCCTGGAGAGGCCTGACCATCTCTGGGATGGAGGGGGGTGATAGTGATTGCTGAGGTGACAGTTCAAGGTGATGAGGGGTCTCTGTGAAGACAGAGAGACTGCTTGCTCTGGTTTCAGATGTTTGGGACACCAGGTGCCTTCCAGGAAGTACTGAAAATCACCCTAGGAAAGGCCAATTTGTCAAATAATTGACTTGTTGAAAGCCAATCTGCCAAGGAGTAAATTTATGCAGTGATTAAATGGCTGAATTTATGAGAGTTTTACCCTGGCCAAGAGCTTGTACAAAAGAGTCCAGGAACATGAACAAGTCTCAGGGCTAAGCCCAGTGCTGCAGCATGGCCCTTAGTGAAGTTTCTTCCAAATGAGCCTCTCTCTACTTGGTTAATAGAGTCAATGGGAAGACTCTTAAAATTAATTACTTGCTAAATCAGTTATCAGTAACTGTGGCAAACTGGTTATTTGGTGTTGTTAACTAGCTGTGGGGATTAGTCTGCAGCAAGCTGGCTCCATTCTCTTCCCCACAGGTCTCAGGAGACCTGGTGAATTCAGACAGGATGAGTGGCCTGGGCTTTGCTTGTGGACATCGCAGGGAGATGCCCAGAAGCATGGACTTTCTCACTGTAGGAAGGATGGCTAAGGGCTGGGGCTCTGGGACACAGACCTGGGCTGGAACCTTGCACATCTTGCTTGACATTCCCCTCTGAGCCTTCTCATCTGCAGCCTGGAGAAAGAGTATCTTAAGTGTTGTTAAGACTGTCACTCTGGTCCTGGGCCAGCAGCTCGTGAGACACCAGTTGGCTCAGTGCCAGGTCTGAGCATTCATGTGTCAAGGGTTAAGCCTGGAGCTCTGTCTGCACTGTCACATTGCATTCTTACTACAGCCCTGCAAATGGCTCCAAGGTTGCATCCTGTTCTCGGGTACCCCAGAGGACTGGTGGCTTTGCCTGTGGCCTGTAGCACTCTGGAAATGTTGGCTGTGAAGCTACTCAGGGAGGCCCTGAGCTCTGGGTTTGGAGGTCAGCTGACAGCAACCTGGTATCCTGTTGCCAAGGGCCTTGCTCACCTGACCTCATGCCCACCTGCAGGTGTTCCAGCAGTACCCTGAGTCCCGCCCACTCACCATCAGGATCCAGGTCCCCAACCCGCCATTGGTGACACTGCAGAAGGATCAGGCACTGGTGAAGGTGTTTGCCACCTCTGAGGTCATGGTCTCCCAGCCCAATGATGTGGAGACCACCATCTGCCTCATTGATGTGGTAAGTGCCTTGGGGTGCTGTTGGACCCCAGTTGGTCCTCAAGACACAGTCTTGTGTTCTCTGATGCCCCGGGCCCCCTCAGATCCCTACTGTCTCTACCATAGTGACTGCTTGTCCATCTTTGGGGCCAGAGGGTGATCCACACTGAGTCTTTACAATTTCTAGCTCTATGACCTCAGGCAGGTCACTCCCTGTCTCTGGGCCTGCTTTTTTCCCTATTACATGGGTTTGGCAGCTGGTCAAGAGTATTAATAAGATGCTCAGAGCAGTACTGGTGTACTGTAAAGGCTCCAAGAGCGTTGACTGTTGTCTTCCCCATGGGTTGTACACCGTGGGGCATGGCAGAGTAGCTCTGAGTCAGTCATTCAGCATTTTTTTTTGTGTGGGACTGGGATTCGAACTCATGACCTTGCACTTGCCAGGCAGGCTCTTGTACCACGGAGCTATCTCCCCAGCCCCATTCAGCAATATTTATTGGCTAACTACTTCCAATTTGGATTATGCTGCTGGATGCAAGGGAAAGAGAAGACAGACAGTACCTGTCCCCTTGGCCATGACACCATAGATGCACTGATTTCCACAACTGTTTCATGGAAAAGCATCTTCTTTCTTTATATTTTTAATTAATGCATAATAATTATACCTAGATTTTGGATACTATGAGATTTTTCAGAACATTCATACAATATGTAATGGTTAAATCAGAGTAATTAGCATATCCACCTTTGCTGTGAAAACATTGCAAGTTCTTTCAGTTATCTTGAAATGTACTTTCTTTTTCTTCTTCTCCTCCTTTTCCTTCTTCTTGATACTGGAGTTTGAACTCAGGACCTTGCCCATGCCAGGCAGGCCTTTGTGCCACTGAGCTATCTCCCCAGCCCAACACACTGTTGTCAACTATAGTTACTCTACTGTGACATAGGACACAAGAAGTTATTGCTGAAGAATCCATTTAAAATGTGAATGATATCACTCCCTTACTTCCCTTCACCCTCAGATAGGCGATCTCTTGAAAATGACCTGTGAAGTCCTGCCCGGACCGCCTCACATTTCAGCTCTTCAATGTTCGCGTACTGCCTGGCTTCAGAGCCTTCCCACATGCTATTTCCAAGGTGTGGAATGCCCTTCCCCCACATATCTGCAAGGCTTGCTCCCTTTTATTTTCTTTAGATCTCTGCTCAATGTCCATCCTCAGAGAGGCCTTCTCAGATCGCTCGTTTAAAATGTTCTTACTCTTTTACTCTTTTGGCTCTGTCTCGGTGTAGCACAGGACCCAGGACATGGTAGGGCTCACTATACCTATCACATGTTAAATGATACGTTATCATGTGCTAAGTAGCAAGTGCCATCTTCCCCTGTGTAGATGTACAGGTTCAGACACTCAAGGCTCTTGCCCCAACTACTGTGTCTTCCTCGTCCCTTTGGATGAAATGAGCCACTTCTGGTCTGAAGTGGGTGTTTGGCTGCCCATGGCATGTGGGGCCTATTTTCCGCATCTGATGAGAGCTCAGAAGGGCCAGTTCTTACCTAACCCACAGCTACTGATCAGCTCTGTGTGACTTTCCATTAACAGCCCCAGCTTTGAGCCAGCTGACATCAGAACTTCCCGTTGCCTTAGGGCAGCAGAGCCCACAGCTCTGCTTGGTTTGGCCCCATTCTACTCTGGTACCACACAGGCCACTTTCTGGTCTTTTCTCTTCCTGTTACTACTTCCCCTTTTTCTCCCCAAGGGCTTTGCATATACCCTCCCTACTACCTGGGTTACTCCTTTTTTATTTGGTCAATTCCTACATACCCTTCAGTCTTCCAGTCAAATGCTGCTTCCTAAGCATGATTTCTAATACCAGTTTAGGTTGTTGCCACAAGCATTGAGGACATCAACTCTTTTTTTCATTTTTCTTTCTTTCTTTCTTTCTTTTTTTTTTTTTTTTTAATGTATATGGTTGTTGCAGGGTCTCACTGGTCAGCTTGGACTCGTGGTGATCCTCCTGCTTTTAGCCTCCTCAGCACTGGGATTATAGGAGTGTGCTGCTATGGCCTAGACTCTGGCCATCTCAGCCCACCCTGGGAGCAGGGCTGGCACAGCATGTGGTGCTGGGGATTGAACCATGGACCCTGTACCTGCCTAAGCTTGCCTAAGCAGGCGCTTTAATCCACTGAGGTATCTTGCTGATCTGAGAACCTCAGCTTTTCTGTCTCAAGCCAATGTTTATTGTTACTGATACCATTTTTTAATTTGTTGGGGGCTTCATTTTATTTTCATAAAGCTAACTTTTACTTATTTATTTAATGTATTTAGGACAGGGTCTACAGGGTGTTTAGGGTCTCTGTCCTAGTTACTTTTTGCTTGTTGCTGGGACAAATACCCAACACCCAAAATGAAGGAAGGAAAAGTTTATTTAGCCCACAGTTACTGGAGGTTTCAGTCCATACTCGGCTGGCTCCAAGGCAGAGAGGCACATGGCAGAGAGCAGCAGTTCATGAGGGTGGAACAGCAACAGTGATGACAGAGGCAACAGAACAATCAGAGATCAGACAGTAACAGCTCTAGTCTGTCTCTCTGTCTCTCTTTATATTACACTCAGGCTCTTCACTTCAGTTTATCTGCCTTAGGCCACACCCATAATCTCAGAAGTACTTAAAACACATAATCCCAGGGATCATGGATCAAGTCACAAACTCTAGATCAGTACTAAAATACATAATCCCAGTGACTCATGAGTTAAGTCTCAATCTGTAGATTTGACTCATAGTGATTTTCCTGTTTTCAGTCTCCCAAGAGCTGGGATAACAGCCAGGCACCACCATGCCCAGTCTCAATTTCAGTATCAGCACACCCCTGGGGCAGGGCTAGCACAGCACCCAGGGATCGAATCTTGGTTGCTGTGCTCTGCCTAAGCAGGAGCTTTCGTCCACTGAACTATCTGCCCGACCATATGGCTAACTTTTAAGTGAAATGAGATGAGATGTGGGCCAAGGAAACAAAAAAAATTTCCCTACAAAATCTCTGCTGGAAGATAGGGATGAGTCTGGACCCTTTCTGCCTTCTCCCAGGAGGTGGGGCAGTTATGACTGACAGCCATGATGCCCAATTTCATCTGCAACATCTCACCTCGAGAAAGTTTCATAGGCTGCAAGCCACCTTCCCTCTCTCCTCTAGGGCATCTCAGAGAATCTTGGTAACCATCCCCAGTGCCAAGCATGGGAGTCCTGTGGCATTTGGCTTCCTGAGAAATGTTTGCTTACCCAGCCCTTTCTGTGGTTTACTTGTAAATGATAGTTAATGTTGGCTGCTTGTTATTGCTGACCCCTTCCCTTGGTGGAGAGATCTAATAATATATGACAAGTTCTATTGCAAACTTCTTGCTTATACAAGTACAAGAAGGTGTAGACAGGGCCACAGGAGTGGCACAGCCTTTGGACTCAGGCTCAGTGACAGGCACACAGTAAACCCTCAGCAACAATGGCCTTGTGTGGTGTCAGTGATGTTTTCTTCTCCTTCTACTCCCCTCCAGGACACTGACCTCTTGGCCTCATTTTCTGTGGAAGGGGATAAACTCATGATTGACACCAAGCTGGACAAGTAAGGGGGGTTTTCTGCCTTGGGTTCCTGCTCCTCAGAAAAGTGTCTTGGGTGCTGCTGTGGCCATGGAAGTGGCTGGTTGGCTCACATCCAGGGAAGGATTAGTGGGCCACCAGGGAAGCATTAGAGGCCTCCTGAATGGTTGTCGGGGCTGCAAAAGTGAAAACAGCCTATGCTTGCTAATACCATATCAGGAACCAGCCATGGTGGTCAAACCACGGACCGAACCAAAAGAACTTCCTTCCAGTGGCAGTGGCATCAATAATGACCATGCTGCTGGTGACGGGGCTGTACCGGGCCCTGCTCTCAGTCCCTATCATATGTTGTGCCCTCCAGAAAGTTCTGTAAAGTCAGGGCTGTTTTGCTGCTTTTTTGAAGATGAAGACCTGACAGCTTAGAGAGGTGGATTGACTTACTCAAACCACACAGCAAACACAGAGGGTGACTGGGAGCTGACACAGGTCTGTGTGCACTGGGCTAGGCTTTAGAGTCCGGCAGTGCAGGTTCAAATCCTGATATGACCTCCAACTGGCTGTGTGATGTTGCCCTGGCTGACTCTGTCTTCTCATCTGAAAATGGAGACAATGGCTCTAATTTCATAAGATTCATAACATCAAAGCTACTATTTCTTAGATGCCTTCTATGTATCAGTATCTAGATGTTGCTCCATTTAATTCTTGACATCAATCTATGGAAAGAAGCACTATTGTTCTTTCCATTAATGAGATTATGAGTCAAATATCTGTCACATACTTAAGTGAGATCTTCCTTTTACAACAAACATCTATTAAGTCCAACAATAAGGAGACTCATGTGCTGGCATTTGCCACAGGAGGAGGAAGGAGGTGGGGGTGGTTCTATGAAAGGAGTGCACAGCCTGAGGCCCAGAGGAGGAGGAGCAGCTGCAGGAAGAGCAGGGGACTTCCAGTAGAGGGCAGGATATGGGCAAAGTTAGCAAAGATGGAGGGCATTTGGAAAAGAAATGAGAGTTCAGGGAGGAATACAATACAACCAAATGGAAGCTCCTTTGTGTCCCTATGGCTGGGCACTGCATTGATCCTTTCGAGTGGCCCTGGTAACTCCTTAATCCTGGCTGAGTCTGGTGTGGCCTGGTGAGATCCAGGTGCAGTGAGTGTGAGGCTGTCGCAGAGCAGAACAGGATCTCAAGGTCAGGCCTCCCTGCTCAGAATAGCACAACAGCCGAGACTACCGGTTCTGGGCATGCCACACAGCTGGTGGTTATGATTGCAGCCTTGCCTGTGTGGAACATTGTTAACAGCATGTCTGTCACATAGTTAGTGCTTAGGAGATGGAAGCCAGCAATTGTTCTTACAAACTCCCCCAAGACATGGGTCTTTCAGAGGTTATGGTTAGGCAGCTTCTAAAAGTTCAGCTGAAATATAAATGTCTCATGAGTCCCAGGGGTCACTTCTTCTAATGGGCTGTTTCGTTCATCTTTAGGACCAGCCTCAACCTCAGAACCTCAAATGTGGGCAACTTTGATGTAAGTACCACTTTCGGGCAGTAGGGAAAGCTCCTCTCAAAACAGAGGCCAGAAAGATGGACTGGGAATGGGAAACCTATGAGGCTGGCTGGGTTGGCCAGAGTGTGAGGCCCAAAGGATCGGCCCCAGGTTGGACCCTCTGAACCTTAGCCTCCCTAGCTCTACAGTGACCGACACTACTGGTTGTCAGCTGAGAGATTTTGGGGCCCAGGCTCTGCTGGCCAGAGATCCTAGACTCTTCCACAGTGCCATGGCTCTTCATCTTGTATACTGGAGACAGGTCCCAAGAGCCACCTTTTAGGCTGAGTGACTTGCCCCCATGCCTAGATTTAGTCTTTGTTCTTTCACACAGGTGAGCCTGTTGGAGGTGCTGGTTGAGAAGATTTTTGACCTGGCGTTTCTGCCTGCAATGAAAAGTAAGTGTGAGTGCCCATGGCTTTCAAGGGCACACGGCTAGGGACCAGGTGTCTGGCTCCTAGCTGATGTCACCAGCCATACCTTTGGCAAGTCCTTGATGTCAAATTGATCCTTATTCAGGGGCTCATCACCAGGGGATGCTGAGTCTCAAAGGCAGAGAGAGAGAGAAAAAACTTGTCACAAAGCCCACGCACATTCTTCAGCGGGTGTTGTGGTATCAGGATCTGGGCTGGCAGAGCTGGGTGGCAATAGACTGAGGTGTTCAACCTGGCGTAGTCACTAAGCTGTGGTTTCACTTGGGGAAAGTCCTTCCACCTCACCAAAGTGCAGTCCATCACTTTCAAAAGTGAGAGACTGCTGGGCATGGTGGCGCACGCCTGTAATCCCAGCACTCAGGAGGCTGAGGCAGGAGGATTGGTGTGAGTTCGAGACCAGCCTGGGCTACAAAAGTGAGCTCAGGACCAGCCTCAACTGCATAGCGAGACCCTGTCTCAAAAAGACAAAAAAAAAAAAAAAAAAGTGAGAGACTGGGGCTAGGGAGATAGCTCAGTGGTATAAGTGCCTGCCTGGCAAGCTCAAGGTCCTGAGTTCAATCCCTGGCACCAGAAAACAAAAACAAAAACAAAAAAATATCCAAACAAAAACAAAATCAAAAGTGAAAGATTGTCCTAAAAGTTACCAAACTGGGTCCTATAAAGCATTTATCCACCAAATGCACTGAAGAAGGGGCTTCACAGCAACTCAAGACTGGGAAATACTGAAGAGAATCTTGTGAGTAGACTCACAGTGCATTTAACTCTAAAAAGTCCTCGGGAGTCAAGAATTCTATTTACCTTCACTTGATCAATCCTCCTCCCTTCACGCTTACCTTCCCTTCTCTCCTCCTTTCCTTTCTTCCTTCTTTCTAGGTTAGCCACCAGGTCTACTTAGGCTACCTGAAACCAAATGACAACTCTACAGTAGCCATGTGCTGGGGCCCCATACATCTCTGTGTCCTTCACTCAGAAAACCTTTGTCTTCTCCTCCATGTTGGGGACACAGTCCTTATTGGCAAGGCACCACAGATTAGGGACAGCAGATGCAGAAACAGGGAGTTCATATGTTGTGATTTATTTCCCTGGTGGCCAAGATCACGGTGGGGTGGGGTAGGTATCAAGGGCTGGGGGCCCGAAAGCCTCACAAGGAGGTGATGTGATGAAGAGTGTCAGGGAAAAGGAGGCCCAGTTCTCACCAGGGAGGCCAGGGTGAGAACTCTGGCACGCACTCCAGGCAGGGACCAAGGTCTTGAGGACTAGTAGAAGTGACCAGTGCAAGTACAAGGGGCTGCTGGTTAGGCAGACACTTCTTGGCTGTGTTGACTGTGCCTGACTACCTTTCTTTTTAACAGCTGTGTTGGGTTCTGGCGTCCCTCTCCCCAAAATCCTCAGCATCGACTTCAGCAATGCAGACATCGATGTCTTGGAGGTAAGGAAAATAGAACTCTGTCCTGCATCTTCTTCTGCCCTTTGCTGTCACCTTTGATTATTACAAAAGGTCAGATCAACAATTAGGAAGAAGAGAGGGGAGGGGCCGGAGCCTCTCCCTTCAAAGTACAGAGCTGAGGGAGTGGGAACCAAGTTGGTAAGAATCCTGAAAGGAAACTCTCATCTGCAGTCTAATTGAGAGCTCACCACAGATGTCACTGTCCCCATCTTCTAGTTGGGGCAGCTGAGGCTCAGAGCAGTAATGGGCTTGTTGAAGTGGGAATGTGACATAGTACACTGAAAGAACTTTTGCTGAGCACCTACTGTGTCTGTGCCAAAAGAACTGGGGACATAGAAACAAACAAGTACAGGCCTGACCCCTACAAAGCTTCCCCAGCCCAGTGCGGACGCAGGACTTTGGGTGACTATTCCTGAGGGAGTTGACTCATTATGATGGTGACAGGGGCCTTGACACTCAAATGCAGGGTCTCTTGTTTCCACTGCCTCATGTGCTCAGCATTGGAAAGTTGAAGAGTACAGACAAGATTAGAGAAGCACTTGTGTATCCTCGTGGATCCATGTGCATCTTGGCAACTGCATCTTGGGACATATTATAAATGATTTTTTATTTCTCTTTAATGATCTGATAAGAGAACATACTGGTTTAAAATATATCCGTATAAGTAGGCTATATAACTTCTGAGTTTCATTTCAGTATGATAAAGGGGACGACACAATACCTGTAAGAAAATGTTAGATGGGCGTTGGGTTGGAAGTTATTGCTACTCAGCCCTGGGCCTGCCCTTGTAGTCTCCGTGAGTGGGGCTTCTCATCTTGTAATTTTTTTTTTAGAATAATAAACAGCTTTATTACATGAATTAAGCCAGGAGGGAAGGCTTATTTGCCTTTCCGGGCCCTGACTTTCCTCAGATAGAACTCCAGCTCTTTGTCCTCTAGCACATAGCCATCTGCTCAGCCACACTGGCCTGGTCTTGATGCAATGCAAACAAGAAGCTGGCCGTGCTGGAACTGCTCTTCCAGAAGACCGCTGAGTTTGGCGTTCTTTTTCCTTTCGTCATACTTCTTTTGAATTTTCTTTGATCGTTTTTTGTTTAAAATCTCCTCCTCCTCAGGAGTCAGCTTGGCCCCCTTTTTTCGGCCCAGGGCAGTGCATAGTGGGAATTTGTACCACTGTCAGTACGCATGCTGTCAATGAGCACAATGCAGTTCTTCACCAGGGTCTTGATGCGGACCAGCTCATTATTCGATGCATTGTAAACAACATCAATGATGCTTGTTTTTCGAGTACAGCCCTCAGAGCCCCAGGAGAAGTTTCCCACATCTAGCTGCAGGGCTCGGTACTTCTTGTTGCCTCCTCGAACTCGGACTGTGTGTATGCGGCGGGCGCCAATCTTAGTGTTGGCAGCAGGGCACCCCAACTCATACTTCCGCTTCTTGTGATAGGGCTTTCTTTTGCCCCTGGTCTTGTAGCGCTTGTGCCAGTTGTCCCGAGAGATGCCCATCACTCGGCACCGGCTGGAAAGAGCTCATCTTGTCATTTTTATATGAATGTATCTATTTATCTTCTATTTTTATTTTGATATAATTTTATTTTTTGTGGTAGTGGGGATTGAACTCAGGACCCTGCACTGGCCAGGCAAGCACTTATTCTACTGAGCTATCTCCCCAGCTCCCTATCCTGGTACGATTTTAAACCTAGAGGAAAGCTGAAAAAACAGAACAGGTTGGGGCTGGGGAGATAGCTCCAAGGCACAAGTGCCTGCTGGGCAAGTGCAAGGTTGTGAGTTTGAACCCCGGTCCTGCAAAAAAAAAAAAAAAAAAAAAAAACCAGAATAGGTTGTTTCAAACATTCTTTTCCCCATATCCCCTATGGTAGCATCTGCAGGCCCTGAAACCCAGACTCTGACCCCCAGCCATGCCCGCCACACTGCTGCTCCACCGGCTCTCCCTGTGGCCTGCATCCAGCTTAGCATCTAGTGAAGGCTCCTGTCCTTGCATCTTGTTGTCACCTCTCCCTAGAGCTCTCTCCTCTGGACCTTCTCCTTGTGGTTTACGACCTTGACATTTCTAATAAGCCTGGCCTGTTTGTGCCTCAAGGTAGACGTGATTGATGTTTCCTTATGATTTAATTTGAGGTCACATTTTTTTTGGCAAGAACATCACAGAAGTGGGGTGCGTGCCTTTCTTCACATACTATATCCGGGGCATGTTGTCTGTGTGGCATAGTCCTGGACAGGCTCGCTGCTGTCACTTGCTTAAGGTGGTTCCTGCCACATTTCTCCACCATCAAGGCACCATTTCCCCCCTTGTCACTAATAAAAGCTTGTCGAGGGGTACACGGAGACCACCCACAGGCCCTGCTTCTCACCGGCTCTTCCTGTGCTCATTTGGGTGCACTCCAGTTCTTGCCTGTGATGTGCCTAGTTGTGTGTGGGGGTTCTATTTCTTTAATTCTTTCACAGTTAGTAGATGGAATTCTTCTGTAAGGAAAAGCTGACCTCCTTTTACTTCTCTATTCAGTCAATTATTTATAGCAATATGGACTCATGGATATTTCTTTTGATAGTTCATTACTTTCATTATTGTAGAGTTTTTTAAAAATTATGTAAATTGGGTTTTTGGAAGACTAGAGAAAAGAACTCAGAGCCTCTTTTTCTCATTCAGAGAATGAAAGGTGAGGGGCAAAGATTGGAGTGTCTTACCCCAGGGCCTCTCTACTGGGGCCCACAAGAACCCATTTATTACTGCTGTTCAGAGTTCTGCTACCCAGAAACACACGCGCCACTGGCTAGTGTCTGGCCAAGGCTGCTGCCAGAGCCACCCTGCCTGCTCACCTGGCTCTCTGTTCTACCCTCCAAGGACCTACTGGTGCTGAGCACATGAGTGACCGAGGTAAAGATGTGGTCCAAAAGAACCAGAAGCAGCCCTGGAGAGGCCTGACCTGCACACAGTTCTTGGGCCTGGGTCTCTTCAGCCTCCATGATGGGCCCCTGCCAGCCTTGCTCCCTACCTGTCCCCACTTGGAGTCCAGAATCACTCCAGCCACTGCCTTGATGGAGAACAATGACATATGCATCAGCCCCTGAGGGGTGAGGGGCAACCTTAGGGAACAGCAGGACCCAGGCAGAATCTGTGCTGAGTCTGTTACACTTTCAATAAAGAAACATTCCCTGCAGCTTGCATGAGTCTCTGTGTTTTAGTCAGGGTTCTACTAGAGGAACAGATATCATACAAGGAACAGATATAACACAAGATGTACCAGTCCCAGAGTCAGATGAGGAAGTGTGCCGAGAGCATCTGCACACTACCAACTGGAGAATTCAGTCCTAAGGCTTTTATACTTACTGCAGTGTCCCATCTCTAAAGGTCTGTACTGGTTTCTACCAGTCTCTACCAGTCAGCCGTTGTGTCTACAACGGAATACAGAAGAATCTGCTATGGAAAGCCGAAGGATCCAATCTGGGGGCTGAAGAGTCTGTGTTGGAAGCCAGGAGATAAAGTCCAAGCTGACTATGAAGACTGAAGTTCCTCTGATGAAGTGGAGTGCTGAATTCTCCCCCAATCCCCTCTTGTGCTAAGTTATTCTGGGGCAGGGCCCTCCCAGCTCACAGTGTAGAACTGCCAGGCCATGCAGCCAAAATGATACAATGTATCGACCACCAGGCATCTAGCCAAGTTGACATAATGTATCGATCACTACAATCCACCCCTTGTCAACTAGAAATATTTCTTTAAATCAGTCTCTAGATACAGAGATATACATATAATTGCACCTAACATGGTTATAACTATACTATCCTGCGTACAAATGGAAACACACTAATATTTTCAACATTGACATAGATTAATCCTTAAGAACTGGTACTAAATCTATCCATATTATATTATAACACAACTATATACAGGGGTGAAGTAGTACAATTATAATCCCTTTTCTGTAGCTGATCACAGGGCTGTAGCTGATATTTAGAACTACCTTCTTCTACTACCCATTCTGTTTCCCCTTGGCCCTCAGCAGGTACCTCGGGCAGGTCTTGGTTCTTTCCCTGGTGGAGTGACCCATACCTTCATTCCTGAAGGCTCTGGACCATTTGTCATTGTGCCTGTATTAGGCTATTCTAACTTCCCATTCACCTTAATAACAGGGCATGGTAATACTAAGAGGTGCCCCAAGGGATCTCCTGCACTCCATGTATATTCTTCATTTCCTCCATTGTGGAGTAGTGTTTCAATTTCCCTTTGATAGTCTGGGTTATCACCCATGACAACACCATGATTCCTTTTTTAGCTTGTTTTCTCACAGGCATGAGGAGTCCAAAGCGACTGGGGGAATTCTTAGCTTCCAGTTCAATGGTATCATTGCTGTGCTTCCTGGTACAAGCCTTCTCCCTTCTGGGACTAGGACTTCTAGAACATAAGGTTGTGGGGACATGCGGCAAAGATTTTGCTAGTGGATCACTAGGGGTAATGGTGAGTGGTACCATTCCTACTCCCACTGCTTGATTCCTGGACCCATGAATCCTGGCTGTGGGAGACACATTACAATAGAGAATGCTGATTCAACACATATGCAGCCTGTTGAAGTATCTTACCCCAGCCCTGCAAACTATTGTCACCAAGCTGGCATTGTAACTGCATCTTCAAAAGTCCATTCCATCGTTCTATCAATCCAGATGCTTCTGGATGATGAGGTACATGGTAAGACTGGTGAATTCCATGAGCACGAGCCCACTGCTGCATCTCTTTGGCTATAAAATGTGTTCCTTGGTCAGAAGCAATACTGTGTGAGATACCATGGCAGTGTATAAGGCGTTCTGTAAGTCCACAGATGGTAGTTTTGGCAGAAGCATTACATGCAGCAAAGGCAAATCCATATCCAGAGTATGTGTCTATGCCAGTGAGGACAAAATGCAGTCCCTTCCATGATGGAAGTGGTCCAATATAATCAGCCTGCCACCAGGTGGCAAGCTGATCACCCTGGGGAATCATGCATATTGGGATCATGCATTCAGCAGTGGCTGTAGCCTGATCAGCCTTGGTGAGTGGGCGTCCATGTTGCTGAGCCCATGCATAACCTCCATCCCTGCCACCATGGACACTCTGTTCATGGGCCCACTGGGCAACAACAGCAGTGGCCAAGGAAGGAGGTTGGCTACTATCCACAGAATGGGTCATCCTATCCACTTGATTATTAAAGTCATCTTCTGCTGATGTCAACTTTTGGTGAGCATTCACATGTGAAACAAATATATTTCCATCCTTTGCCCATACGGAGAGGTCTATCTACATACCTCTTCCCCAAATATCCTTCTCACCAATTTTCCAATCATGCTCCTCCCAAATTCCTGACCAGCCAGCCAGACCATTGGCTACATTGGCCCATGAGTCAGTATACAGTCATAAATCTGGCCATTTCTTTCTCCAGGTAAAATGTACTACCAGGTGCACTGCCCGAAGCTCTGCCCACTGTGGTGATTTCCCTTCACCACTGTCCTTTAGTGATGTAACAGAAAGGGGCTGTAATGCTGCAGATGTCCACTGTGGTTGGTGCCTGCATAGCGTTCAGAGCCATCTGTAAACCAGGCTCATCTGTTTATCATCTGTAAACTAGTGTTCCTCTGACAGCTGATTATATGGTACACCCCTTAATGCTATGGGTTCATGCTGGGAAACAGAGGGCAACCCAACAGGTGTAGGAGCCATAGATACCTGGCTGTAATTTACTTGTACCCTCTGGGCCTGCCCTGGCCCTGTCACAAATGTACCACTTCCATTTAATGATGGACTGTTGCTGAACACGTCCAACCTTATGATTTGATGGATCAGATAATATCCAGGCCATGACAGACAACTCAGGTCTCACAGTAACCTGTGTCCCATAGTTAAGCTTTCAGTTTCCACTAATGCCCAATAGCAGGCCAAGAGCTATTTCTCAAAAGGAGAGTAGCTGTCTGCAGAAGATGGCAGAACCTTGCTCCAACATCCTAAAGGACTCTGCTGCCATTCACCTATGGGGGCCTGCCAGAGATTCCAAACAGTATCCTTATCTACTACTGATACTTCAGGTACCATTGGATCTGTTGGATCATATGGTCCCAGAGGCAGAGCAGTCTGAACAGCAGCCTGGACCTGTTGTAGGGCTTTTTCCTGTTCTGGGCCCCACTCAAAATTAGCCACTTTCCAAGTCACTCAGTAAATGGGCCATAGTAGGATACCTAAGTGAGGAATATGTTGCCTCCAAAATCCAAATAAGACCATTAGGCACTGTGCCTCCTTTTTTGTCATGAAGGGAGCCAGATGCAGCAACTTATCTTTTACCTTAGAAGGAATATCTCTACATGCTCCATACCACTGGACTCTTAGAAACTTCACTGAGGTAGAAGGACCTTGAATTTTCGTGGGATTTATTTCCCATCCTCTGGCTCTCAAATACTATACTAAAAATCCAAGGTAGTTGCCACCTTCTGCTCACTAGGTCCAATCATCATAACACCATCAATGTAACGGACCAGTGTGAGATCTTGAGAAAGGGTCCCTATGAATTAAGTTGTGACACAGAGCTGGAGAGTTAATATATGCCTGTGGTAAGACAGTGAAGGTATATTGCTGGCCTTGCCAAGTGAAAGCAAATTTCTTCTGATGGTCCTTATGGATATGTATGGGGAAGAAGGCATTTGCCAAATCAACAGCTGCATACCAACTACCAGGAGATGTGATAATCTGCTCAACACATCTGGTACTGCACCTGCAATTGGAGTCGCTGCCTGGTTCAGTTTATGTTAATTTACCATCATTCTTCAAGATCCATCTGTCTTCTGCACAGGCCAAATGGGAGAATTAAATGGAGATGTGGTGGGGACCACCACCCCTGCATCCTTCAGGTCCTTGATGGTGGCGCTAATCTCTGCAGTCCCTCCAGGAATGTGATACTGCTTTTGGTTCACTAGAGGCAAGGGCAACTCTAATGGCTTCCATTTAGCCTTTCCAACCATAATAGCCCTAACTTGACAGGTTAGGGAACCAATGTGGGGATTCTGCCAAGTACTGAGTGTATCTATTTCAATTATACATTATGGAACAGGGGAAATGACTACAGGATGGATTCGAGGAACTACTGGACCCGCTGAGTCGGACCTTCGCTACAACTTCATGATCACCTGCCCCCCATAGGCCCCTACTCTTACTGAAAGGCCACTGTGGTGTTTTGGATCCCCAAGAATCAGTGTCAGTTCAGAACCAGTATCAAGTAGTCCCCAAAATGTCTGACCATTCCCGTTTCCCCAGTGTATAGTCACTTGGGCAAAAGGCCTTAGGTCCCTCTGGGGAAGGATAGGAGAAAGATTGACTGTGCAAATTCTGGGGGCATCAGGATCCTTCCCCAAGGAGACCTGGTTTCTCCATCATTCAAGAGGTTCTGGGTCTGTAAGCTGGCTCAAGTCTGGTAACTGGTTGAGGAGCCAGGACTGCCTATTACCATGGTTTGAAGTAGGTCTCTGTTCTTTTGTCCCTAAATTCTTTTATTTATATAAATCTACCAAAAATTTTGTAGGTTCCCTATTTATTTCACTTTGGGGAACACCATGGCTAATCAGCCAATACCATAGGTCTATGCATGTCAGATTATTTTGGTCATTGTTCTGCTTCTGCTGTCCACGGTGATTAAGTGCTGCCACTTGACCTTTGCCCCTTCAGGATCTATTCAAACCCATGGCCCTTAAATTTCCTAACTGAATAACTGCTGTCTCCACTGTAAGGTCTGGCATACAGACAAGAGCAATGACAGGGCTCTTCAGGGATGATGGTGCTCCCCTCACAAATTGTTTCTCAAGGTATTAGTGAAGGGTATGTTTTCAGAATCTTCCAAATGTGGAGGATTAGGTTTAACACAGCATATCCACTCCAGCATTCCCATTTCCCTAAGTCCCTGAATCCTTTCATCCTACAGTAAACCATGGAATATCAGGCATCTCTAACTCATCCGCTGTGGGCCATCTTTCAAGCCACACTTCTGCCAACCAGCCAAATAGACTATTAACACCTTTCTTTGCTCCATGAGCCATAACATTAAATTCAGAGTCCCTGCTTAGTGGGCCTGTATCAACAGACTCAGCCTGATCCAGGTGTATGCTTTTTCCACCATTATCCCACACTCGTAAAATCGATTCCCAAGCTTGTTCATTAGGCCTCTGCTTATAAGAGTTACAAAACTCAAGAAGGTCTTTGGGAGAATAATGGATTTCCTCATGAATCACCTTATGTATTTCACCCTAAGGTAACTTCTGTGATTGAAGCCTGGTTATGGGCCTAGAGGCAAAAATGGGTGACGAGGACAGGTCCAGAGGAGTCTCATCAGTATTCTGTTAATTCGATGCAGGATTGATTTCTGCAGATATGTTAGGAGACACTAACATGGTAGAGGGTAAAGGCAGCGATTCCTCTGCCACAGTGGGTGGCGAAATCTCTTCCTCAGGCAAAATAATCTCACTAGCATCTAAAAACTCAACATCCTCAGCCTCCTCAGGATCCTCCCACACATCTTCATTCCAATTCATGGGAACCCATTCTTTTCTAATCAATGCCCTCATCTTCGCTTCAGACATCCTTCAAGGTTGAGCATTTAATTTACGCTGCAGTTCAGTCAGTCAAATTATGAGGGACTGCATTTGGGTCTCTGCAACCTCAGCCTTGTGGCTAAAAGAGAGGAGATTGTCTACCAGGACACACTTAGAAACTTTTAGATTTTTTTTTTATCTGAGTCTGGAGGTGGGAAATGGTATCTTTGAGCTCCTTATTTCATTCAAAAGTTTGTCCAATGAGGCTAAGACCAACCAGCTAGCATCATTATATCGTTTCCTCTGCCAAAGAGATTCAAAATTTTTCTGCATAGAATCTCTAAATTCCTGGCATTTCACAAGTGGTGAATTAGGGTAATCAGATGGATCTATATGGCATGTTAATCTAAAAAACTCATGCCAAGGAGTATCAATATGCTCCTTAATACCAGAAGACCATGGTGTCTTTAGGCCTCATCAAATCTCAAAGCCAATTTCAGGAACACTTAAGGCCATTGAAAAGCGCCACCCCAAATTCTGTTTCTCTAACCCCACTCCTGGCACTATATTCTGTTTTAGTCAGGGTTTTACTAGAACAACAGATATAATACAAGGAACAGGTATAACACAAGATGTACCAGTCCCAGAGTCAGATGAGAAAGTGTACCAAGAGCATCTGCACACTATCAAGTGAAGAATTCAGTCCTAAGGCTTTTATTCTCACTGCAGTGTTCCATCTCTAATGGTCTCTATCAGTCCCTACCAGTTTCTACCAGTCTCTAATGGTCTCTAACAGTCAGCCATTGTGTGTGCAATGAAAGACAGAAGAATCTGCTATGGAAAGCTGAAGGATCCAATCTGGAGGTTGAAGAGTCTGTGCTGGAAGCCCAGAGATAAAGTCCAAGCTGACTGTGAAGACTGAAGTTCCTCCGATGAAGCGGAATACTGAATTCTTCCTCAATCCCTTCTTGTGCTGTTATTTTTGGGCAGGGCCCTCCCTGGCAGTGTGGAACTGCCAGGCAATGCAGCCAAACTGATACAATGTATCGACCACCAGGCATCTAGCCAAGTTGGCACAGTGTATTGACCACTACACTCTGTGAAGTGGGCTCCAGGGCCTGGGCATTTTCTTCCCTCTGTGCCTGAGCAAGGGGTATCTGGCAGCTGGGGATGGCCCAGCCCATGCCGGCACAAGGTCAGGCTCATCCCAGGAGCCTGCTGAGGAGCAGGAGGGCCTTAGTCCAGTTCTCGGTGGCTTCCTTCTACACTCGCCTTGGCTGTCCCTGCTTGCCTCGGTTGTAACCACCATTCCTCCTACATGAGAGGACCAGCACTCAGGGTCACCAAGTTCAAAGCAATTTCACTTCATCCTGTGAGGGTTGTTGGAACCCAACTCCTGTGTGCTCCTGTGACCAGGCTCCCCTCTCCCTCAGTTGCCCTCTTTCTCTTTCTCTGTTTCCCTGCTGTGACTTGTTGAGGTCTAGGAGGGTGGACAGGTACATCCCAGGCCTCAGAGGAGGGCTGAACAGGGCATCTACCATGTCCTCTCTTGAGCCCTTCTCTGGTGAACATTCAGCACCCATGGAACCCTGGACTATAACTTGGAATGTGGTCTCATTTAATCTCATGTGAGCACCATGAGTATCTACCAGGATGGCTCCAGTTCCATAGATGGGAAACTGATATGCACCCAGGGCCATACAGTGAGTGATTCAGCTCTGGGACCTATGGCTCACCACATTGCTGCCTCTGCTCACAGGGTGCAGGGGCCACCATAGGCCGACTTTGACATGAAAGTTGTACAGCTCAGAGCAGAAAGAGAACAGAGCACAGGGCATGCAGCCCTGAGAAGCCTCTGCTAGGGAGAGAGATGCGTCAGCATCTTTTCTAGTCACATTTCACTGGAAGAGCAAGTCATGAGCCTTCCTGACCTGCCCACACAGGGAGGAAAGACAGACAGACACACTGGGGAACTCAGGGGTGCTGCACCTGCCCCCATGGGTCCTCCTGGGTAAGGGAAGGTGGCTGAGGGGAGTGTGGGCCTCCAAAGACACAAGGCACCAGCCCCAGCTGATGGGGCACAGACACAGCAGCAGCCGAGAAAATGGGCAGAGAGGCTCCCAGAGCAGTCCACTCACGCTCACTGTTGGCTTTTACACAGAAAGACCAATGTTTGTACACTCATGGAAAATCAGATCCTGGCCATATCGCTGTCCGCTCATGGCAACTGTACCCCGAGGCTTTCAGAAACCCCGTCCATGGGAGGGACAAGGAGGGAAGCAACAGACTTTTCACATTAAAAAGAAAAAATAAAACAACAACAACAAAAAAAAAACCCCATGGAATTGTACAAAGGGTCCTTGGCCACATTAATGTCAACTGCAGCATCAGGAGGTCATCAAGGAGCAAGAATTTTGGAGTTAGCAAATTGGGTTCAAATTGCATCGTTGTCCATTGGGTGAGGGACTTGGTGGGACCCTTAGCCTTTCTGACCCTCCACCTCCCCATCCGTGAAATGGATAACAACAACAACAACAATAATGTTAACAACTACTCTCGAGACAGACGTGACGGTATTTAACGAGATTCCACTTTCTGAGCACTCAGCGCCGAGGCTGCTGTGCAGCAGGCGCTCGACATGGGTGTGCTGGGTGAGTGACAGCAACTGCAGCCCAGGAGCCACAAACGCTGGGAGCCCCTGCCTCCGAGCAGAGCTGAGCTGGGGCCAGGGGTGCCTGCTAGGTCTCTTGGCCAACACAGTTCCCAGAGAATCCTCCTGGAGCCAGGCTGGGCTGCTCCAGATGGCTCCACGTCCACTTGCAGAGCCAGGGGGCACAGAAGGCAGTTTTAGGGGAGGCTTTAGACCCAGCTTCCAACCTTGAAGAAATGCAGAAATGCTGCAGTCTGTTCCAAGTAATTAGTTTTTAAATTTTTTTTTTATTTTTTCAGGCTTGAGGAATAGTTCAGTGGTAGAACACATACCTGGCATGCTAAAAGTCCCAGGTTCAATGCCTAGCACCACAAAACCAACAAAAAACAGATAGCTTTCCTTCCTGGTGTCTTTTAAAAAGGTACTTTCCCCCAGTGCCTTGCATGTTTTCTTTGGTTTAAACTATCAGGAAGCTAAACCATAGGGTTGTCTGATTCAATATTTGATTCCTGCATACATCATCCATCCATTCATCCATGCATTCATTCATTCATTCATTCATTCACTGAGTGGCCCTGGGAACTTTATTCTTGACAAAAGTGATTGGGTTTCTGCCCTTTTGTGTTGATCTAGCCCACAAGACAGATCTTGCATAATGCAGTCTAAGAAAATGTTGATAGGTAACTGTAGAGGAGACTTTGAGATTGCCTTGAGGCCTGTAAGGCCTTCAAGGGAAGGAAGAGGGCTGGAAGAGCCACCAATGTGTGGTCCCTAAGCTCCCCTTTGGGGAGTAATACAATACCAGAGTGACCTCTGGAGGCCTTTGCAGTCCACCCTTCCTCTCCCAAGGATCCTAACTTACAGTTTCTCTTGATTTTCTTGGTAATATCCACATTCTATCCCCTAAGCTGAAAGAGAGATGGAGGGCCATGGTCCCTTTCATGGCTGCCTCTCTCCTCCCTCCTTCCTCTGTTAGAGCCACCTCTTACAGGTCCTCATGAATTCAACCATCTGCTTCTTCTCTGCTCTTCCCTTATGCCACCCCAGCATCACTCTTTGGACCTGTTCTCCAACCTCTTCACTGGCTCCCCACCTACCCCTACTCTCTACTCCACACTTAGTGACCAGAGGTTGGAATATTAAATAAAATCCAGGAATCTCTCTCCTCCACTTGAAGCCCTTTTCATGGCACCTATAGCAAAATTCAAATCCTTCCCATCACCACGGGACTCTGTAGGGTCTCCCCATCTTCCTTCTGCAGCCGCACTTTGCCTGCTCCTTCCGTTGAAGGGGTGCTTCTCACTCTTTCCTCCCAGGCCCAGCACCAATTCCTATTGGCCACATTAAAGCTCATGCATATGCTTCAACAAGGTAAATTTATTCTGCTGTTCACTTTTGTTATTTAAAACTTCAGTAACAATTTTGGGTTCTAGAAATTCACTCAGGTGTTCACTTCGGCAGCACTTGTGCTAAGAATTCACTCAGTTTCCCACATGTCAAAGGTCATATCCAGGCATTCCTGTACAGTGTGAAATCCCAGGATTTGAGAGAATAGGGGAGGAGGAAAAGACTGGGTTGAGTCAGGTTAGGATCCAGGCAGGGTAGCTGAGAGCTGTAGGTGTCTAGGAACATTCTGGCTTCACGGGATTAGTGCCTGGCTAGATGGTGTGGGCCTCTGACCACATAGCTGTCTCCTGTTTCTCAAAATGAAATGGCTCAAACTACCCTGCTGGCAAACCTGTTTTTTTTTAAATGTCTTTTTTTTTTATTACTTTTAATAAGAAATAGCAATGTGATAGTTTCAAAACACATTAGTAGTACATTCGCAATAGTGGACACATTGCATATTGTTGTCCTCATAATAGTTATACAGAGCACAGGGTGTAGACATAATAAAGTTTCTGATCAATATTGGTAAGGAAAGAAAAAAAAGAAAAAAATTTCTTCTCTTTGAACTGAGAGGAAGTAGTTGTATACACAGTTCAATGTTCCTTATTTGCATTGGGTTACCGGTGAAACGGGCAATGTTGGAGGCTATTGATTTAAGCCTCTTACAGCTCATCATACTAATCTAGCTCTGTGTTTTATGTCTCATAATTAGGCTTTTCTGCTAGGTGATCAAGAGCAAGTTAAAGAAAGACCTGTATAAAAAAAAAAACATTCATCTTTTGTATCTTCCAAGGTCAAATTCCCTCAGGATTAACCTTGGAACCATATACAGTGCTTTGTAGAACTGTTGTCAGTGTCAGCCATCGGGATGAGTCACCGCCATTGCTTGACCAGTTTGCTTTCTGTGAAAGCCTGAGAGAATGTTTTTTTCTCTAGGTGACTCTCCTTAGACACACTACACTTCATTTATCCCTTTCCTCTAAACCTGTTTCTTGAAGCTCTGAACAGCAGCAAATTTCACAACAAAGTAGGGAGAATTCACATGTGCCTCCACTCATGTCCTAACTCCCATTGCAGTTATGTAGCCCTTGCCAAAGAGTGTACTTAGTGTTTCTGATGCTAAGAATGATGAGAAACCATCTAAGAATTTAGGGGCATCCAACACAAATTTAGTTTCTACACAGATTCTGTGGATGAGGCTAGCACATCTGTGCTCCAAGAGAGAAATTTGAAGACCCTCCAATGCATGAGGAACACAGCTCAGATTTGAAGCAGATTGTTCAGACTGCAGAGTATCTGTTCCTAATGTAAACTGCAGAGAATAGGGTATGGAATTACTACCTAGGTGAATGTGGAGTCTTAAATATCACAGTATAATTTCTTTTTGTGGTGCTGCAGATGGAACTCAGGGTCTTAGTTTGCTAGACATATGCTTTCCACAGAACCACATATCAGCCCTGAATGTGAGGTCTTAGAGAGTAGCTGGAGGCAGGAGTCACCGAGGTGGGGGTCAGCAGTCCATGTGGCACCATCAGTGCTCAGACAGAGCCTCTCTCAAATGTGAGTTTCTGAGCAGCTCAAGTATAGTCTGTCTCTCAGTAATGGTCACTCTGGAGTCTGCTCACCTGGGGATTATGATAAGGCCACTCTAGCATTGAGGACCTATTCCTTGGGGTTTCAATCCATATTGGTATGTCAGAGGAGCATCAAAAAGTGAAAACAGTTTATGGCAGGCAGAAGGTAGCAAAGCAATAAGGGACGACGTAGTTCTTTCTGTCCTTTATATCTTATCCAAGGTACTGGGGGCAGGTAGCACTCAGGCCCTTAGTCCTGGTGCCCTTGATCCTAGCATTGCACCATGAATCAATCTCAGTATTACATACTCTAGATCCACCTCAGCAAAACCTCACCTATGTCCATGTGAAGCTTTGGCGACCATCCAGACACAAGCCATAACAGGGACAGACTTCTTAACAATGCCCTGGATCACAGGATACCACCTGGTGGCAAAGATGATCTGGAAGCTGCAGGTCACCACCTGGACGGTGCTCTGCAAGGGTGCTCTGGGAACCTCCATGGCCACAGGGCTCTTCTTAGCCTGGTGATGTTTGAAGGAACATTCAGGTTGGGAAACTTGGCAACTGTTGAGCCTGAGCTCTTTAGAAAGAAAATACTCCTCCAAAGCATTGATCAGCCATGGGGCCTCCTCCAAAAGGAGGGGTAGCCTATTGTCTCCTGAGGGAGCCAAGGAGAGACTTATCTCAGGGCCTCTATTGTTTCTGTGGGAGCTCCCCGCATTTAAGGTGAAGCCAGAAGAAGAGAGGAGGGGAGCTGGGCATCCTGAGCCCTTGTTGAAATCCCAGTTCAGCCTTCACCTTTGGACCTCCTCCCAGTCCCATCCTCTCTCTAGGAGTCTGTTCTCTCATCTAAGAAAACCTTTTAAAAATAATGACTGTGAGGAAACTGAGGAAAGGTCAAGGCCAGAGATCACAGGGGTCTTCAGTACAGCCACACAGGTCTTTCTCATAGTAGATACTATCATGTAGTATCCAAGATCTCTCTAATCTTTATCTTCTAATTTTTTTCTTCTATCTCTCTTTGCTGTCAGCAGACCTAGGAGCCTTTGGTCTGTAGGATGAGGATGGGTCCCCAGCAGGACCACAGGAACATTATGCAGCACTGATCGCCACTGGGGAGCTCCCTCACTCCATGGTGAGTGGCTGAGGCCCTATCTGTCCTCCAGTGGTCTTTCATAGTTTGTGCAGTTCCCTTGTGAGTGCTGGGGTTCAATCACAGCACTGATGAGAATTATACCTCACACGGGAAGATGAGTCAGCATGGAACATATGGCTGAAAGGGGGAAAGATAGACAGTGAGTACCTCACGCCCATAAGATAGCTGGGTCAATTGTGTCTGATCATTCTTGAGGCCTTCTGAGCTGATGGTCCTATGCACCAGGGTGGTGACATTAAAGTAAGGTGTGAGAAACCAGAGAGCAGGTCTGGCTCTAAGCCTCCTAGAACCATAGAGAGTGGTGCTGTGCAAGGGTAATGTGCCGGAGAACCCCTGCCCCAGTCCCTTCTGTACTGGGCCTTATGCTGTGGTATGAGACGTGCTCCAAAGCCACTCCCTCTGTGCAAAAGGTTCACTTCGGGATTAGCCTTGGAAGGTGAGACAATTCCGAGGTGCCACAGGCTTCAAATCCCAGAAAGCTGGAATCCTGGCCTCAGAAGACCCCCAGACCTGGCAATGGGTGGCAACGAGCAGGGCCCTGAGCGCTTCCTTGGTGACATTCTTATGGCACAGTTGTGTGTTCTGGAAGGCGGTGGCTCTAGTGCAGCTCTTTGTTGTAACAACAGAAGGCGCAGCTTTAGAGTTAGACGGACCTGAATTTGAATCCCACTCTTTCTCCGGCCCTCTGAACTATGTAGCGTTCTTTTCTGCAACGTGACAGTGAGAGTAGCACCAGAGGACTGTGAAAACTGAAAAATGACAGTGAAAAGGATGTCAAGTGCAGAGCCCAGGTGGCAGAGCACAATGCCCTCAGCCCAGACTCTAAGTCACCAGGTTGAGGGGACAACTTGGGCAAAAGTGAAGGGGAAACCTCTGGGGCTACGAGAGCCCACAATGTGACCCTGTACCTCATCTCTGCTCCCCACAGACAAGCCTTGTCACAAAGACTGAAAGTATTACCCACTTTGACTGTATCACCTTATTCCCATTCGTGCACAGAAACAAGAAAGGACCCTGCAGCTCCATAATTGGATTTTTTTTTTCATGTTTAGATTCTGTATGTAAGTGAGATCATGCAAAATTTGTCTTTCTGTGCCTGATTTATTTTCCTGGCATAATGTCTTCCACTTCTGTCTCTGTTCAACCAGCTCACTTTTAAGGAGCAGGTCTATGGGTGCGGCAGGTGTGATGCTGGGAATTCTGGGAAATCGACAAGAACCCAAGCACTTCTTAGCTGGGAGGATGTCCCCTGGGAGGGGCAGTATGGAGGAAGCACTCAGATCTCAGACTCTAGAGCCAGACCTCCCTAGTTCAAATCCCTCATTTTCCTTTTCCATGCCTTAAGGTTCTTACTTACAAAATAGGAATAAAACAGTAGCTTCCTGTGGCTGTTGGAAGGAATAGATGGTGAGCTCTTTCCTCTAGGTCCTGAGCTGAGCACAGTGGCTTAACTGCTTTGGACAAGGGCTGAGATCTGACACAGGGTGTGGCTTCAGGCCTCTAGAGGACAAGTGATTCTGAGATAGGATAGAAAAAGTAAAGACAGATACAGGGAAAATTGGAAGATAAAGATTTTTTTAAATTTTATTTTTATTTATTTTTTTTTAATTTTTTTTTTGTCTTTTTGAGACAGGGTCTTGCTATGTAGTTGAGGCTGGCCTTGAGCTCACTTTTGTAGCCCAGGCTGGTCTCGAACTCACACCGATCCTCCTGCCTCAGCCTCCCAAGTGCTGAGATTACAGGCGTGAGCCACCACGCCCGGCAATTTATTTTTATTTTTTTCTTGTTTCAGAACTTTTGTTTGTTTGTTTGTTTATTTATTTATATGGCTGGTTCAGCCTGCCCTGAGGGCAGGGCTGACGCAGCATGTGGTGCCGGGGATTAAACCGTGGTCCCTGCAGCTGCCTAAGCTTTATAAACAGGCACCTTAGACCACTGAGCCATCCCGCTAGGTCCCTGGAAGATAAAGATTATACTTCAGGAAAAATTACAGCTTTAGGATACAACCTCACTTTCCTTTTTCCCTTTTCCCTTTCACCTGCAGATTGCCTGCTTTTTTTTTTTTTTTAGCCAAGGACCCCAAACAACACTAAGGGGCGTTTATTTATACCTGTGCAAAGTTACAGGACACAATGTTCCTTAGTGACTAACAGCCCACTATGTCCAGGCAGGATGTTTTTCCCAAGGCTGATGTAGCTTTAGGCAATGAGCCCTCATCCTTCCCTCCCATACATAATTTCCAGCTTCAGCAGCTCCCAACACTTCAGCCCAGGTGCTGTTTACCATCTCTTTGCCAACAGGCATCTCTATCTGTCTAGTTCCACCTTTGGTCCCCAGGGCCACCAATAGGAACAGAAGGGGGACCTCTTTATCAGTACAGGGTGACGGCATGGACTTCATGACACTGTAGACACTTCCGGTGTTTGACGGAACAGTAGGAGAACAACTACTCTTTTCTGACCCCACTGAATTGCCTTCTGACCTGGGTGGGAGTGGCTATCTGTCTCACAGACGACAGTGTCTCTCTTGCTCCACTTTTAATGCTGTGTATGGGTCTTAGAGGGGGTTCGGGTATGCATGCGTGTGTGTGTGTGTGTGTGTGTGTGTGTGTGTGTGTGTAACTTTCTCCTGCTTGCTATGACCATAACTTCCCCATTCAGATCCCAGGCCCAGCATGATGTGAGACCTTCGGTCTATCACACCTCCTCCCACTGGCCACCATCTGCAAGGAAGCAGCAGTGTTCATGGGCAATGGATCTCAACCTCAAACATGTGCAAGTGGTTTACATTCTAACCCGGCCCACTGGGTGGGTGACCCGACAGAGAGGAGCAACACACATCCTAGATCTCACATCTTGAAGACACTCTCAGACACCATAAAAATCACCAGCCATAGATCATAAGGCACCTGGCACTCTCTCGAAGGCTCTGGCTCTACTTGAGAGCGTTCTTTTTCATGTCTGCCTAATAGATCCTTTCGTGCCTCTTCATGAGGCATCCTGAAAATTCTCTTTTCAGCAAGGGAAATCAGCAAATCTACAAATTAATTCTACAAGTGTGATGCATAGAGGAACCTCCCACGACATTTTCTTTCAGCAAGCCAGCATGGAGGTAAAAGAGACATTAAGACCATGGCTTTGCTAAGTCTGGCCAAAGGCTTTTTCTTTTTGAAGTTAGGAGAATTTTATTGGAAATAAGAACAACAGCTTCCAGCTCTCCAGGAGGGATTCCCAGTGGGAGGCCACTGAGGGTCTTCGTCAAGAGTATTTTTAGAGCACATCACATTGCGCATAGCCCATGGTTCAAGCTACAACCAACCTAGAGTTACAATCATAGCCACTTAGCTAAGCTGGATCCAGTACAGGAGTGAGGACACATGGAAAGAACAAGGGCTTTCCTGGAAAGGGATGGGAGTAATCCAGAGGTTCTGGTCACCCACGCAGCTGACATCTACCCGGACCCGCGGGACCAGCTGGCACTATTTACAGTGTGGTCTCCTTGTTTCTCTCTAGGGAGGCCCTCAGCCTCAGCTGCAGCAAGTCCATCTCGAGGCTGGCCCTTCGCGAGCGGTCTCCAGCCATGTGTCTTCCTCTCTGGTGCTGACTAACATGTGAACTCACTCTCTCTGTCTTTTTCTTTTTTTGGCCTTTTGGAGACAGGGCCTCACTATGTGGTTCAGGCTGGCCTTGAGCTCACTTTTGTAGCCCACGCTGGTCTTGAACTCACATCAATACTCCCGCCTCAGCCTCCCAAGTGTGGGGATTACAGGTGTGCACTTCCACACCCCTGTCTTGACTGCCTATTAATTTCTACCTAACATAACTGTCTATAATCTTGGCTTTCTGTGAGGAATACTCTAGCTTTTTCACTGTGTGTGAGCACTATGTGTTCTTCACAGCCCCGTGAGGGCCTTTCTGTCCACTTCAGTCTTCCCCTTCATGTGTGGAGAAAGCATTGCAGGAAGAAGCAGGGCAGCAGAACACTCCACCTGCCATATGCACTTTGCTCATTGGCTTGTGAGGGGAGGTGTTTCAGGTCGTAGCGGCCAGGCATCTGGCTGGACAGGTAGTGCAGGGCCCCGAACATGCACCGACAGAGGCAGCAGCCACGGATGGTCCAGGCACCGTGTCCCAGGGTGCCACAGTCACTGAGCCTGTGGTCATGCTCACGGTGGTGGCCGGTGAGGGGCACGGGACACATGCAGAAGCTTCCCAGCACGCAGGTGCCCGGTTCCTGCAGCAGCGCTGAGGCGGTGGCACCGGTACACCTGTGAGGCCAGCGGCATCGCCATCTTACGTCAGCCCAGATGCTGCCAAGGCAGCGCTCTGCTGAGCATGTGTGCTGGGCAAACTCTGCTTGTTAATTCAGGGATTAAAACAAACTATCAAGGGCTCTGGTGCCCAGGAGAGACCTGAGTAGACTCTGCAATTTTAGGGGGGTGGAGGAGGGGGGAAACTGGGGATTGAACTCAGGTCCTTGCGCTTGCCAGGCAAGTGCTTATTCTACTGAAGCACTCCCCAGACACTCCAAGCCTTTTTGAATTAACTTTGTTTATATTATCTGGATTCAGTCACTTAGAAAGTCTTCAGATCTACACAGCAGAGGCTAGATACAGGTTCTAAACCCTATAGTAAAACTTTTTATGGCCCAATAATCACCATAATATAGATATTTTTATTTAGTGTACTTATTTACCATTATTATTAATAATAGAATTCCTGTGTTTTATTCTTTTTTTTTTTTTTTGAGATTCTAGATTTAATTTTTCCTCTATTACACAAAACAAAGAAAAAATAACATAGAAGTACAACTGCCAAAGTGTGGTAGAACACACATTCACACACAAAAGAATCCAGGTAAGACAGGCTTATTTACATTGAAGAAACACATGTAAAAAAAAATTTTTTTTTCAATCAGAGCTTTTTCATTATACTTTGTTTGTTGAGCTACTCCATAATAACACAAGGCCAGTGTATGAACATTGGCCCCAAGGCACTGGGAAACAAAGAAGGAGGTCATATTAGTGAGAGATTTTTTTTTTTTTTTTTTAATCACTATGACCAACTTCCTGAGAAAATCGATTCACAGAACAAACACTTTAATTTGATTCCTGGCTTCTTCAGACGCTCCAGTCCATGGGCAACAACATGTAAAATTAAGGTAGTCGGATGAAAATATTTTTTTAAAATTAAAATAAGCTGTAATGGACACCAGCATTTATAGCAATATGGAAGAGGAGAAAACAATACCTATTTAAGGACAGATCTACCACAAGGTTTTACAGCATCAGTGCAATGAATTCACAGCACTATATTACAGCTAGTTAAGCAGTTGAAGAATTGTTCCCAAATATGCCATGCTTTTTGGCCCTCTAAGGTTCATTCTTATAGATGCTAGCTAGGCTAAGTTTCCAGGTACTGAGGGGGAAAGAACGATTCTGAGGAGCTTTCCAAGGAGTTAGAAAATCTACATGGGCCAGAAGCCGGCTTATTTGTCACAAGCCCGTTCTCACCACAGCCCTTGGAGAGAATTGTGGAGAGAGCCAGATGCCAGCATACTCATGACACTGCAAAACCACAGCAACCAAAATGCAACCAGTGTTACTATACAAGGAGAATCATGGGGCTCACCTTTGAAGGCTTTTTCTGTTCTTAAAATTTAGCAATTTTATATTATACTGCAGTGAATCTTGACTAAACACGGGATCTTTGTCCTTTACTGGCTGATGTTGGAATAAAGGTCACAGACTTGCACTTTAATCTACTGTGTGGACTTTAAAAACCTGAAATAAACGGTATACTAAACACCCTAGAATATAGTCCGAAGGGGCTGTGCCTCTGTTTTATGCCTGTAAATTACTCTTCCTCCCCAGATCTCCCATTCCCAAAGAAGCAGCAATATCTGTGGGCAGCAGATCTCAACTTCTAACACATGTAAGTGTAGACGGTTTGGAATCTTAATACTGGGAATACACATGCTAGGTCACTCAATTTGAAGACCACTCACACTAAATATACCCAGCTTTGAATTATAAGGATTCTTTCTTTCTTTCTTTCTTTCTTTCTTCTTTCTTTCTTTCTTCTTTTATTCTCTCTTTCTTAATTTATAGTACAGGGTCTATAGGGGCTCACTGTACAGGTTGGACTTGTAGTGATCCTCCTGTTTTCAGTCTCCCAAGCGCTGGGATTACAGGTCTGTGCCACCATGCCAAGTCTCAGTGGTGTCTCAGCGTGCCCTTGGGGCAGTGACAGCATGGTAGGCCAGGATCAGACCTTGGCCTGCTGCTCTCTGCCTAAGAAGGTGCTTTAGTCCACTGAGCTATCTAGACAGCCTGAGGGGTCCTCTCTTTCTTGAGAATGTATATTAAAATTTTTGTCTAATAAATCTCTTCATACTCTTACTGAAACATTCTAAAAGTTCTTTATCCATGTTGGGAGTGAGTGAGCCTACAACTTAATTCCTCAGGTAAGCTGGGGTAGAAACCTCCTTGAATCCTGTCCAGTGACATTTCTAGCATGGAACAATTTGTGAAATGAGTGAATACGTGCAAGAAGCAGCAAGTGTATGGGTGAAGGGACGTCCCAGTCCCGAGGAAGGTCCTGGAAGGTGAGGGTGAAGGTGAGGGTGAGCCTGAAGGAGGCCAAGTTCTGAGGTGTGGAGTTTAGGGCAGGGAGGATCTAGAGGTGGCTGAACTCATTCACTCATGCACTCAGGGAGACAGCCAGAGCTGGTGGGTGAGCTGAGTGGGCCCTGTGCTGGGCGCAGGGGTGGAAGGGGGCAGAAATGTGGGGGCTGCACTGTTGGGGCACTGATGGCCTTGCCCCTCTCTCTCCACCCTCCCTCCTCTTTTTCTTTCACCAGCTCTCCACTCTTCATTTTCCTTCTTCTCTCTATCCTTCTTGCCTCCCCTATACCCTCCTTTCCCTTCTCTTTGTCCCTGTTTCTGTCTTTCTAAAAGAAATCTCCCCCTTTTCTCTTCCCACAAACAATGCCCTCCTCACTGTGGACCAAATCCTAGGCCAGCATGAGGGGACCTAAAGTGAAAGTGCACAAATTACCCACATGTCCCAGTCTCAGGTAGTAGGCAGGCCCGTGGAAAGCGCCTTTCACCTGCACTTCAACCTTCTCTGGGAGGCCCAGCCAAAATGAGCAGGGTGTTTTCCATGGACAGCACGGAACCCCCTGTCTGCCATTCAGCCCCTGGAAGCCTCACCAGGGGATCCCAACACAAAGCACAAGGCTTTAGGACATGTCCAAAGGCTGAGAAAGTAAATACGTCACTCTAAAATAAGGAAAAAAAGACAGCAACGTCAAAACTGTTGAAGGTTTAATTAGAGGTCTTTAGATTCTAATATGACAAATTAATTAATTGTTCTATTTAGTGGTTCTGAATATGACAAGATATTTGAACACATTCTGTTATTTTCATCTTCTTTTTTTTTTTTTTTTTTTTTGAGACAGGGTCTTGCTATGCAGTTGAGGCTGGCCTTGAGCTCACTTCTGTACCCCAGGCTGGTCTCGAACTCGCACCAATCCTCCTGCCTCAGCCTCCCGAGTGCTGGGATTACAGGCATGAGCCACCACGCCCCGCTAGAACTTTTGTTTGTTTCTTTTTATGGCCGGCTCAGCCTGCCCTATGGGCAGGGCTGGCGCTGCATGTGGTGCCGGGGATCGAACCGCGGTCCCTGCAGCCGCCTAAGCTTTTTTCTAAGCAGGCACTTTAGACCACTGAGCCATTGTCTACGGCCATACCACCCTGAACGCGCCCGATCTCGTCTGATCTCGGAAGCTAAGCAGGGTCGGGCCTGGTTAGTATTTGGATGGGAGATTTTCATCTTTTTTATATGCAAGGAGTTCCCAGATTCCCAAGCAGGTGGCCCAAGTGGGAGAGACGAAGATGTACTATAAAATGTGCGAATTATTCCTTATACCTGACTGATACCAAAAGCAAGAGGAATAGAAGCTTTCCTTCTTTTTAAAAGTAAGAGAAAAAGAAAGACATTTCACTTGATGCTGGGCTGGGTATGCATGTCTGTACGTTTGTCGTCAGATGAGGAAGTGGAATTGGGGCTGCTTCTGTACTCAGGGAGAAGGGAAATTGGGGGTCAGAGCCTCCAAACCAGAGTCAGGGGCCCTGAGCCTTACTACAGCCCAGCCCTAGACCCAAAGGAACCTCAGCCACACACATGCCCTCTCTCAAGAGAGTGGGTGCCTTCCTAGTCTGTTACCAGCTAAGGAGCCGAGCTGTGTTTAAAGACATCAGCTGCTTGCCTAGGAGCTGGGTCCATGGGACCAGGAAGCTGCCGTGGCTGGGGGTTAGCAGTCATGCTGGGGGCTAGAATGTCCCCCGGTTAAGGATAATATTTTTTTTTGTCCTTTTGAGACAGGGTCTCACTATGCAGTTTAGGCTGGCCTTGGGCTCACTTTTGTAGCCTTGGTTGGTCCTGAACTCACACTGATCCTCCTGCCTCAGCCTCCCAAGTGCTGGGATTAAAGGCATGCGCCACCACGCCCAGCCTGATAAACCTTAATGCCTGTTTGGAGGCTTTCAATAATTTTTGGCTCATCCTGGACCCTAATGGCTAGAGCCTCTGTCCCTGAGAGACAAGCACCTTCCACGCAAGGTGGCATCCTATATGCATGGAGGAAGATGAGAAGATTCTATCATAGCTTCTCTTTCTGAACTGACTCAAAGCAGCTGGTCCTGACCTCAGGTGGGCTCTGACCGTACCAACCTCCCCACTCACTGTCAAGAACCCTTTGTGTATGTTCTGCAATATAACATGATTCTTGTCATCACTGCTGTCATGGGGAATAGAGGGCCTGCCTCATGCTGAGCCTTTCACGTGTGTTCCCCACCTCCTCTGCACTTCCCGCTGACCCAGGAGGCTAAGACAGTCATCAGTGCCCTGCATGGAGAAGGATCCCAGGTCACAGCCCACAGCCAGCACACTGAGGATTTGACCCAGGCCCCCCAGCCGGAGGGCCAGGATCTCTCAGTCCTCTCAATCTCCCTTTGACTTCCCAGGCTCTCATCTCACTATGATGCAAAGCCAAGGCAGATCCTATTCTACAGATGAGGCAACCAAGCCTGGAGCCAATGCTGGGCATGATGTCATTACATCCAGTGGAGTCTCCGGGGCTGTTTTCCACCCCCGGAAGCTAGGAGGGCAATGAGAACTCATTTGTGTCAGGCTGGTACATACCTATGATTACAGCACTCTGGCAGGCTGAGGCAGGAGGATCAAAATTTCGCACCCAGCCAGGGTAATTTAGTAGCTTGGTGATACCTGTCTCAAAATAAAAAATAAAAAAGGGCTAGAGATGTAGCTCCATGAAAAGGCCCTGAGTTCTGTAAGCTTTCTTCTTCTGGCAGGAAAGAGAAGTGATGGGGAGGAAAGCAAAGAAATCCTTTATTGTAGGGTGCAGGAGTGTGACTGAAAGAGAAGTTGGAGACTCTGAAGGTGGAGACAGAGGTTGGAGCTTTGATGAGATTGGGTTAGGGGTGGAGTTTATATGTGTGGTACAGTGATGCAATAGGAGCTCATTGGGAGAGGATTGGCACACGCAAAAATCAAAACAGGAAGCTCCTGGTTAATTCATGGGGAGGAAATGGAAAACAGTTGAGGGGCCGCTCCTCCTCATTGGTTCTGGGATCCCCTTGCCAAGCTGATTCACTGTCACGATGACCCGGTGGACCGGTGCATGGGTGCAGACCCACCATTCCTATCTTTTTGTTGTTAAAAGATGTCATGTCATGACTCTCTCTAGCTACTTCCAGCTGACAGGGGGTGTCATGTTAGGAGCTGAGGTGGTTGTTGGGATGATAGGTCAGGCCCATGTGGAAGCTGGTGCCAGGGGACTCAGCCAGCACAAGAAGCTCTTTGGTGGTGAAAGCTCGTATCCTGGATTGGAGAAAGCTTGAAAAAGGTTTAAAAAGACAAGGTGCTGTGAGTAACAAGAGAATGGCTATGGTAAAAGGACTTAAAATAGGAAGGATAATAGAGGCCTGTTGTCCCCAAGTGGGTCACCAGGAGGATCAAGAAGAGGAGCTGCGGGTGCCCAGTGTGGGGCTCAGAGACAGTGGACCCATCAATGTACTATGTTGTCTAGTTATTTTGATAGGTATGCTATGCTTGAAATGAACATTCCTTTTTGTGTCCTAGAACTCCTGCTGAGTTATGTTTTTAAGAGGTAGTGTATAGAGTAAGGATTGGGTCAAGCTTAGGAGAATGAGAAATGGGGCTTTCAGGAGGGTTCTGACAAGGTTCTTGTGGCTTGAGGAAGGAAGAATGTAAGGGAGTGGTAGGGCCTAGGGGTTCTGACAAGGAGCCTTTAGATGCTTTATGGAGAGGTTGAGACAGGGAAGCAAAGTTAGGAATCCAAAGGTGAAAGAAGTTATCCAGGACTTGTTGCTTTGTAGTTGACACTTGAAGGTCGTGGAGGAGGGCTTTGCAATCAGCAGTGACTGCTTGAGTAGTGGAGTGAGGGCAAGTCCTAGGTATTTGACCTTTGGCAAAGCTACTTGAGCTTTGGCAGGGGAAACTCTATAGCTATGATTCAAGGGAAACTTGAGAAGAGTTGTATGTTGTGTGGCTAAGGCACAGGAGGGGGAACAGAGACGATCGTCTATGTACTGGAGGAGAGTGCTAGGTTTGAGACTGAGGGTCACCAGATCAGAAGCCAAAGCATGGCGAAAGAAGTGAGGATTGTCCCTGAATCCCTGAGGCAGAACTATCTATGTGAGCTCTAGGGATTGGAAGGTTTTGGAAGGTATTTGGGTCTGTCCACATGAAGGCTAAGAAGTCCTAACAAGCAGGGCTTGGTGGCACTGTAAAGAAGGCACCTTTGAGGTCCACGACCATAAAGTGGGTATCAGAGGGGGAAATATGAGACAGCATGGTGTAGGGGTTTGGAACGTCCAGCTGTAAAGGATTTCTTTGCTCTCACCTGCTTCTCTTTCACACCAGAAGAAGGAGTCTGACAAGTTCAGTCTCTAGTGTTGGAAAACAAGCAATAAAAAAACCTCTTTATAAGACTTGGTACAGCCCTTGACTCTATCCCCTGAAACTTGGGGAGGGGGGTCTACATGTTTGCAGCAGCTGGGCCAGGCAGCCGGAGGAGAGGGTCTGAGGATCAAGCCACGTCACAGCAAGGCCACAGCAGGGCTCTGGCAGACTGAGCTCGGGGACCTGGGCTGTCGCCAGCCACTAACTCTAGTCTTGAGTGGTGGAGCCTTGGTCACTGTGAGAAGGATCTCACTCCCAGAACCTCAAGGGCCCTTCTACCCTTTGCCCTGCCATGTTCATGCTAAGGATAGGCACACAGGTCCTCGCTGAGGTGCAGAGGGCAAGCAGAAGGTATAGAGACCCAGAGCACTGTGCTGCCCTTCCCAGTGGGCATCTACTACTGTCTTGATGTTTCAGGTTAACAGAGGACAAATATACCAGGCATAGGAACCAACTCAAACAATAGTGACCTTGTGAAAAACAGGATGTCCTGGTCCTGCCAGCTGGCCTCAGCCTGCTGTAGATGGAAGGGCCTTTTGTGAGGGCACAAATGCCCAGTTTCTGTCCATGGAGGTCCTAGCCACTAGGCACCAACTTGCACCCAGTGAGTACTGGGCCCAGGGGGAAGCAGCAGAAGATGTCTACTTCCCTAGTGAGGCTGTGCCCTGAATGGCCATTCTCACTGCCAAGACCATTCTCATTCCTAAGAAAGGGAGGTAGAGAAGTTGAGGAAAGATGCAGGGAATTGAGCCAAAGGAGAAAGGAAATGTGAGGGCAGAACCATAAGAAAGCACAGTCACAACTCTGACACCTGTTCTCAGAGCTGTCGAATCACAACTCACAGGCATACCAAGTGCCATGGAATGGGAGCCTGGTGCCATGTGGGCCAGTTTCTGGCATCTTGGGATGGGTCTTACCTCCTTTCCTCAGTTGGATGCCCCAGAGAGAGTTGCTGGTTATTGTAGGGATAAGCCCACCTCTCAGGGGCAGGAAGGAGAGCCCCAGAGCATGGCCCTGACCTGCCTAGGACAGAAACAGGAAGTCCACTTGCAATCCAGCTGTGAAAGAAGCCAGTAAGGCCATGAGGTCCGGGGTGCAGGGAAGGTGTCACCTTGAGTGGGAGGGTGAACAGAGCATGAGAGCCAGACACACTGTGAAGGAGAGGGACCTGGGAGGAGTGAGAAAACAGCTGACAGTGGGTCAGGGCTCGAGGAAGGTGGGGCGGGAGTTTAGAGAGGCAGTGAGCAGACCCAGGCACTCAGACCTCATCTGTGCACTCTGATGATGGTATAGTGGGGGAGGGAGTGTGGAGTGATGCCTAGATAAGGCAGTGGTGGGCATCTCCCACTGTTTCACTATACCTTCAGTCAAGAGGCTTAATATCTCTGAACTTCATTTGGCCACTCCTGGGAAACGGGGAAGCAGATTTTGCTCACTCTAAGGAAGAGATAGATATCTGCCAGCCTGGTGGAACAAGCAGAACTGGGGAGCCCCTCACCACTGTAAACATTCACACTGGGCTGGCTCCCACTCTGAGATGTGGAAGGTACCACACACCAGGCAACCATGGGGTCAAGTGACTTCTCATGTCGCAGAGGCTGACTTTCTTGGAGCCACAGTTCTATCCCTGTCTTGGTGGATGACCTCAGGCTGATGGCTTCTTTCTGAGTTTGGGTCCACATGACAGCTGAGTTAGACTGGAAGATCACTGGCCTCCTACCACAACACTGTCCGATCTGTCCATTGCCAGGTTTCTCCCCAAGCCTCCCATGACTGACCGCTCCATGGGCCCTGGTCTCAGCCTTGGCAGAAGGTCTTGCCATGTCACTTGTTTCAACTCAAGCATCCTGGGTGACCTTTGAGTTGAAAGTCTCTTGGCTCATCCTAAATTATTTTTTTTGGAGTCTCTTTGGATGGTCCTGGAAGAGGCCTTACCTCTCATCCCTTCACCAGCATATATAAGGGCCACCATCACTTGCAGAATCCCTGGCAACTGTATCAAGAAGCAAGGAGTCTGTGACAATCATCCAGCAGATCTGTGAGTGGTGAGCTTTCCCCCTGCTGCTTTGGAAGGCACTGAGGGAAAGTGGAGAGATGAGGTTGCTTAGTTTAGCAACGTATGACTAGAAATACATAGATTATAGTACAAGAACTAGCAAAATAATACCCAAAGCCAGGTCATGATTTGTCCATATTTTATTTAATTCTGCTGGAGTCTTTTTTTATTGAGGCTTTTTATTGAGAGGTAGAGATTTTTTGGGGGGTGGGGTCAGGCATTTGAGCAGAGAATTAAGTCACAATCCATTCTTCAAGAAGCTCACATCTCAAATGGAAGACAGAAAAATTGGTACAGGGACTGTAATTATAAAACAAAGGCTAACAATGGGTGCGGGGGTCCCTAAATTAGATGCTAGGGAAGCCTCTAGAGAAATATCACCTCACAGGGGTGATGTCTTGCTAACGCAAGAGAATTAGGCATTGACTGAGGTGTTGAAGTTTGAGTAGGACAGGCAATGTGTATGAAGCCCCTTTGGGTAAGGAGTGTGGGTGTGGAGGTGGGGCTGCCCTTTCTATCCCAGTCCTTGCATTCGCCATCTGGGCAATGTATTCTTAGAGGACAGTTAGAGGAAGGCCAAGAGGAAAAGTGACAAGGGGGCAGGGGAGGCTGCTCTTCCCTCTGGGTGTCCTCACCCTTTTTCTCTTCACAACTGTCCAGGTGTCAGGAGAAAAGATGTCTCAGCTCAGGAAGCTTGTTTTCCTGTGTGGCCTGCTTGCTAGCACCTCGTCGGCTTTTCTTTCGGATCTTGGTAGTAGCCTGAAAAATGCTGTGGGCCAGGTCAATACTGTCTCCCAGAACGGGCTTGTAGGGAACGTGGAAAATACAGTTGAAGGTGAGTTGGGGGGGCACACTCAGGACTTACCCCCCAGTCACTGCGCCATTATGCTCCTGGTTCCTCATTCATGAGTGGCTTATGAGAAAGGTGCTCTCCAATTCCGGAGTCCTTCTCTCTCGCTCGCTCACTTTTTTTTTCTTGAAACAAACAATGCTACAGTAAATATCCTTTGACATATCCTGATAAGCTATTGCCAATAAATGTATAGGGCAGATTTCTAAAAGTAGATATTTCCAAAGCTCAAGAAATGCACATTGACTTTGTGGAAGTGCTCACAAGGCCCTCCACTGATATTGACCCCCACAGTCTAAGAGAGCAGCTTTTTCCTCTCTCCAACACCAACCCAGGGGATCTGGACAATTTTCAATGCTTTCCCAGTCTCATGGATTGAAGACTATAATTTATTTCATTCTGCCTTTCTCTAACTAAATTCTCTCATTTAAAATTATGTTTACTAGGGCTGGTGAGATAATTTAGGGGACTAAGCAGCTGCTTAGGCAAACGCAGAGACCAGGGTTCGATCCCTAGCACCACACGCTATGCCGGCCCTGCCCCAGGCACAGTGCTCTGTGGCGGAGCTGGCCATAGAGTCAGATGTGGTGGTGCACCACTGTAATCCCAGCACTGGGGAGCCTGAAAACAGGAGGATCACTAGGAGTCCGAGCTCCATAGTGAGACCCTGTAACAAATACATAATAAATAAAGAAAATTATACTTACTATTCATTTATGTACTTAACCTTCAGTATTTTGTCATATTCTTAGCAGAATTTTCTGTTGGGTTGTTAGACTTCCTCTTTCTTTCTTTCTTTCTTTCTTTTTTTTTTTTTTTTTGTGGTACCAAGGATTGAACTTATGACCTTGTGCTTGCCAGGCAGGTGCTTGTGCCACTGAGATATCTCCCTGGCCTAGGCAGGCTTCCTCTTTCTGATTTGTGTTACCTCACTGAGAATGAAAGAAGTGAGCCTATAACTAGTTTATGTGTCTAGAAATGTACCTACCTACCTACCTGATTATGCCTGTATTTTATGCTGCCTCAAAAATTTGGCTTTCTTGTCTTTTTCTGGAAATACTAACAGCACACTAACAAACAGTTTTCATAACAAGAGGTCTTGCAAAGATGCAGAAAGGACCCAGTCTCTTTCACAGCTGGGAAAATGCAAGCTAGAGAAGAAAATGTTAGAATCAAGGCCAGCTAGTGGTTTCCGTGACCAGATGTGGTTGGATTACCAACTTTGTTTTAATTGTTGTGTTCCTTATCACTCTACTTAAGTATGTGCTATCCATGGCACAGATGAGTTGCATTACTAAAATTTCATCTCATTTCATCCACAGTTTTCTGCTTTTCCTTGAATTAGTCAATGTTTTGTTGCTTCTCCCTTGGATTATTTCCTTCACGTATGTCCTTAACTGTTACTGTGTATCATCTGACACTTGCCAGGTCACTTATTCTCCCTTATCCTGCTGTTTGTTCTCCAGAGGCCTAGAGAGACCACTAGAATACTGTCCCCCTGCCATGGTATAAATTTGGTTCTCTGGGCCTGCTGCGCAGCTGTCATTCTGGGACTCCTGCTTACCACTTTTGTGAGTTTAGGGTCATTTCTGCTCTTGATTCCAGATTTTCCGGTTTTTAAGTTGATTTTCTCAATTTATTTGACCTATTTTTATAAGTTTGAGTGGCTCCTCATATACAGCAATAGAGCCCAAGGATCCCTAGAAACTGGAGTATGTAATTGCTAACAACAACTGGGGTGATGGATTTACTGCTTTGTTGATAAGATTTTAGTCTATGAATTTAGAGGCAATAGGGACGGAAGATGCCATCCCCATCTCGATGATTATACACATTCTTTCACTTTTGAAACATCAGTGTAAACTGAAAGCAATAGCAATACCTATCTCACTGAGCTGTCAGGGGTCAAATGGAATAACCTCCATATCACTTCATCCGGCACGTGGAGCTTAAGCTCTCACCTAAGTGCTGCACACAGTAAATGGGGATTGTTTTGGCAGGTATCCTTCAGAATCTGAAGCTAGACCTGGGGGTGCTGCAGAATTCCAGTGTTTTCCAACAGGCCCAGACAAAGATCCTGGAAGCTGAGAACTTGTTGGGCAATATCTTATCTACACTTCAAACTCAGGATGGTCTTTTGGGGTATGTTTGTGCTTCTTTGTGGTGATACAAATTCTAAGAAAAGGGGATGCTGAGAAAGAAAGAGGAAGTTCGTTGAAGATCAGAGATGGGCCAACGTTACTACTATCTGCAGAGAGAAGCTGTGTGAAGTCAGGCTTGCTAGGGCTTGAATAAATTATTGGCATGGCTCTGGGCACCTTGTGGGTTTGGGCTCTAACATTCTGTGATTTTAGGATGAAGGTGAAAGTTCTATTCATTCCCACCTATAACTGTTTGCTCATGCCTAAAATCCCTTTCCAAACAATAAAACTGTCTTCTCCAAATGTGGTTGGGAATAACAAGCTAAATCCCCATCCAAGGAAGAAAAATTCATGCCACTTAGTTCCAGTGTGTGCTGGACCCATGGAGTTTTGGAATGGGATTTTGGTTGAAACTGGCTCTGGTGCTTGCTGTACTCCCTGGGAACCATCACATATGTTGACCCTCGGTGTATTGGGCCCTGACATGCAGAGCTTCACAGTTCTGAACTGGGCCAGGGAGACAAGGAGGGCGAGGCTGGTGGGGTCTGAAGTGAAATGTGACTCTGGCATAGAGAAGGACTCAGCTGATGGCTGCTTGGGGAATAATAAGTAGTCTTTTTGGGTTTTGAGCAGTGTGAAAATCAGCAGATCTGTGATCATGGATGCCAAAGTTGAACCGGAAGCAAATGGTGCTAGTGCCACCCTGAAGTTACCAATCATTACTAATGTCACTGCAAACCTGTGAGTATGTATAGAATCAGACACGGGAGGGGTGGTGCACGTGTGGTTGCTCCCCTAACCTTTGTAACTGGACCTTGCCAGGCTGCTGTGTGGCCTTGGACCTCAGTATCCAATATGTAGATGAGATAACTTTTCCATGTCCAGAATCCCAGTTTTTAAAATGTTCTAGTGAACTTTGGCCATAACCCAGTCTCTTTGAAACGACTGCTTAGAGCAGGTCGTGGTGGCACACACCTGTAATCCCAGCACTTGGGAGGCTGAGGCAGGAGGATTGATGTGAGTTCGAGACCAGCCTGGGCTACAAAAGTGAGCTCAAGGCTAGCTGAATTACATAGCAAGACCCTGTCTCAAAAAGACAATAAGTATGGAGCCTGGCAGGATGGCTCAGTGGTCTAAAGCACCTGCTTAGGAAAGCTTGGGCAGCTGCAGGGACCGCGGTTCGATCCCCAGCACCACATGCCGCACCAGCCCTGCCCTCAGGGCAGACTGAGCCAGCCATAAAAATAAATAAATAAATAAATAAACAAACAAACAAAAGTAAAAAAAAAAAGAAAATAAATACATAAATAAGTAAAGGATTGCTGCATTCAATTTATTTTTGAAATTGTAACTTTTATCCAAATCAATGATATGAAAACTTGAGATGACATGGACATTCATGATTCTTTGGCAAAAATTTTTCATTTTTCTGTCTTTCAAAATTCTCTGTAATGAGCAGTAGTGATGACAAATGCATACAACAATATGAATCATAGAGCAAAAACCATATACATTAAGTATAACATGGAAGTATTTTCAATTTATAAATTTAAATAGGAGAGTGACATGCAAAGGAATCCTGGAGGCTATGATACAACTCAGTGATACAGTGCTTGCCTAGTATGCCCAAGCACCTGGGTTCTGTCTTGAAAATAACAGAAATACAAAAGAAAAAAAAAGGTAAAGAAGATTATTCTTGAATGAAGTCCTAAGATAATGTCGTGAACTGTGAGATCTTGGGATAGTTACTTAACTTCTTTTTGCTCACTTCTCATTCAGGACAAGAGTATGATTTGCTCTCTAGCATTACAGTAATGCCGAAAGGATATAACTAGGCTAAATATTTGGTGCTGAAAATGTTGATAGCCGCTTTAATTATCAGAGTGATGATGAACAAACATTTCCTATGAACTGAACCCAGGTAATCCAGATTTAAAAAATTCTAATAGAAACATGTAAGTCCCAAAGTAGACTGTGTTCTCATTCACTAGGCAGTGACCTTGCCATAGATATCTGGATAATGTCCACAAAGGCAGAGGAACCAAGAGCATGTCTTTCCTTGGATCACTATGACCCCTGTTTCTTGCAGCCCTCTTGTAGGGCAGGTGCTCAACCTGGGCGTGTCCTTGGACCTGCTGGCCGGAATCGATCTTGCAACCAGCACCCAGTCTGTCCTCCCCACTGTGGCTGTGGGAAGTTGCGCTGCTGACCCAGCAAGTATCTCACTGTCCCTTCTAAACAGGTATGGCCTGTCCATCTCATGTCTCAGAGGTGTTTCTGTCACATTCCAGTTCCCCAGAGTTGGTATATGTGATAGTTCAGGCTCTGCAGTCAGACTGGCCTTGATTTGCATATCCCCTTTGCCACTAGCTTGCAAATTTACAAATAACTTAGTATGCCTGTTCTCATTTTTAATATCTGTGAATTGGGGACAATAATGATGGCAAAGTCATCTCTTTTCCTGCACAGTGCTTGTCAAAGGTTGTCCTATGTGCCAGAGAAATACTGTTCCAAGCTCTGCAGCCCTGACTGCTGAGCATAGGCAAGGTCCCGCCCTGGTGGAGTTTCTCCCAAGGGACAGGCAGGCAGAGGAGTAATCAGTCCATCAACTGATGACTTGCAGGGCAGAAACAAGTTGTGTGCAGTGCATGACACTGAACGGAACACTCTGATGATCAAGCCTTCTGTGCCTGAGGAAGTGACAATCATGCTAGGAGTGGAGGTGAAAGGAGGCAGCCATGGCACAATTTGCCTCACCATGAATAACAAAGTTTGAGGCTTCCCATCCTTTGCTCGGCCCACTTTCCCCAGAGCCCAGCTGGGACCTGGCATGCAATTGGTGCTCTGGAAATTAGCTTGAGTGAGTGAATGAATGAGTGAATAAAATCTCAGGAGTGGGAGAGATCCTCATAGGATCTTCACCGGATCTAACCACTGGTCAGATGTGGAATGGTTCATCTGAATGTGGCTCTGACGTAAGAAAGTTCATTCTGCTCTGTGTCACCTGTCATCCAGTGGTGTCCTTGGGCAGCCTACTATACGAAGGGACTTCTGATTTCCCTCTGTCTTTCAGGAATATTGCCTTGATCAACACGGTTGTGGACCGTTTGACAGAATCCCTGAGTACTATTTCGTCCTTACTGATAGAGAAGCAAGTAAGTCCCCCACTTCTTGGGCCCAGAGTCAGGTTGCTGGGCAGTTGGGTGAGATCTCCAGGACTGCCTGGATTCTCTGCACAGCTTTTCTTCAGAGGTTCCAATTTCCTTTCTGCTGCCCAAGGGCCACTCCAATTCTACAGTAAGAGGGTCAGAGGAGTGGACAGTTGTGAAAGCCACAAGGTCTCAGACTGTAGGCCTTTGCCATGTCTGTGCTTTGCTGCTATGGCTTTTGAGTTCATGTTTTCTTCTAATCAACATAATTTTTTTATCTAAAAGCATTTAAGTAAGCAAATATAACTTTTATTTATAATGTATTAATTTATAAGCAAATAAATAATGTCACTATTATAAATGGAAAACTAATGCAATTTATCACATCATGTAATTAGGAGAAGAAAAAAAAGCCCAGTATTACAAAACTGGGAATTTCTTCTTTCTATCTCTTCCTCATCCAAACCCACTGACCCATGTGTGTAGATTCTGGGGAACAAAGGCTCCTAAATTGTGACTCAGTCCATCTGTGTGTAGTCTGGGGAACCTGGATGTATAAACGAACAGTCTTCTTGGCAGTGCTGTGATGGGAGAAAGCCCTTGTGCTCCCTGCATGGTCCCCAGGCCAGCTTCTAGATCATCTGGGTGCTCTGTGGAAATGTAGAGTCCTAGGCTGGTCCCAGCCCTTAGGATAAAGCAGAGAATGTACACCCCTGGGACCTCAGAAAGTCACTTGGTCATACCAAGGGTGACACTAGACACTTTAGTGCTCCAGGACTCTTGTATTCATTTCCAAGACTAAGGATGCTAACAGCAAACTCCAGAGTATGGTTTCTGATACTAGGTCTAAAGATCTCAGATCTCAGACTGGTAAGATTCCATTGTGCTAGAATCTGAAGGTGTGTAGGTTCTCAAGACCCTGTAAAGGAGCTTATCTGTGGGTGTCACAAGGTGTCCCCAGCTGAGAAGCACCTGTCCTGAGTGTCCTAAACTTTTCTTCCTCCCCTCTGTCTGACTTTCAGATATGCCCACTGTTACAAATCATACTGAGTGGCCAACAAGTGCAGTCTCTTTCTGATGTCACTGGTAAGTCACAAGAGATTTGGATATTTTCCATGGACAGCACCTAGCTGTGGGATCACCCCTGCTGCTGTATTTTGGAAAACTGAGAATGTACAAGGACCCAACTTGCTGAGGTGGCTGCAGACTTTTTTCTGGTACTTGGGGACCCTCTGTGACTTTCATGTTGCCAACTGCAGCTGTTGTGGCAATAGAAATAGGGCCCCTCAGATGCCACTTCAATGAAAAGATCATATATCCAGGCACCAGGTCTTCACTGTGCTCTGAATACACTTTCTTTCAACAGCCCTGTGGAGAGTACTAGCCTTGTGACAGTTTTGCAGATGAACAACTGAGGGTCAGAGATGTGTGTGACATGCTGGAGCTCCTACGGCTGCCAGACTGCCCCTTGTGGGAAGGTGGCTCCTGGGGTCGGGTGGGGGATTGCTGTCTTTTTATTTTTCCAGTAGTAGAGACTAATACCTAACCTTGATTCTGTTCCTTCAGGTCTACTTCAATCAACTAATCTGGATTCTGTGCTTTCATAGGATGGAGAAGGGGGACAGACCACTAAGACATCAGCTGTTGGTGAGTGGTAGGCTCTGAACCAGTGCAACCTGTAGGAAGGTGGCGGGGACTAAGTCTCATCTGTTTTTCCAGAAGCAGACTGAGCTATGTCCTTTCCTGAGCCCTGATTCTGCTTATAACCTGATTTCTGAGTCAGGATCACACAACCAGGTCATGTCCAGATCTAAGGTATAGACAGTGTAATGCCTGTCATAGCTGTAAACCCAACTGCATCCACACACTGAACTCTGACTGCGACCTCAGATTCATCCAGGATCCCAGTCATGTTCTTCACCCTGACCCTGGCTCCAGTCATAGCTCCACTCATTGTTTCACTACCTGGCACTGTTCCCAAGAAGGGGAGGAGATGAGGACAAGCTAGTGACAGGGGCCAGGAAAAGACGTCAAGCCTTAAGTATCACTTCTGTGTCCCAAGGCTTTAGACCAAACAGGCATGGTGAGTCCAGGCCAGCTGGATGCCCTCACATGCCCAGTGACATGCAGCTCCCATATTGCTCTGATGTTTTATTCCAGATGTGGAGCCAGTGTTTCAATTGCACTGCCTCATGGTATGTCTGTGTGAGAAGGTGGAGCCATCATTTATGTCGAGTGACAGCCTGAGCCCAACTGGCAGAACCTCCCAGACACCTCTTCTCATGTAGAGCCCTGGGCTCTAAACACTGTTCCATTTCTCTCTGATAATAAATCCTATTTTTGCATCCTTCATGTGGCTTGGTGCTATCCAGTTATTGGGGTGGATTGGCAGGATCAGGGTGGCCAATGACCACCCTGGGTTGCAGTAGATGTAGGAGTATTCAGGTCTCCTTCCTTTGTAGTATCTCCAAATTGGGCACTGAGAAATGGAGAGGACCAGAACCTGAACACATAGCTAGTCTCCATTAGTGAAAAGAACCCAGAATCCACCTAGTCTTACATCTATTAGGAGTTCAAGATGCAGTTGCCCTGTCCTGGAAACAGTCACATCCTGGGGACAAACAGCCACTGCTTTCCTTCATTTTTCTCCAAGCACCTTGAGGATTCATGGAGAATTGGGGACTGCTTGGTCTGACAGGACTCAGGAACATAGGGCAGAGTGACTCAGGCTTCTGTCTCATCCCTGTCTGTCTTTTCCTCCTTGGAGAAGGCCTATGGTCTTGGAATCCAGGCACTGGACTCCACAGTGCTGAGACACCAATGGTCTTCATTGTCTAGAGCTTCCCTGTTCCTCCCATCCTCAGCTCTAGAACTGGCCCCTATCTGGTCAGGTCACAGACTCTGTGGATGCTCTGCCATCCTAGAGGCTCCTTTCATGACCTAAGGCCCCTCCATCCAAAGCCCTGAACCTGCCCCAAAACAGAACCGCCCTGCTGATACTATCACACGATCAGGGAAAGCTGATTCAGAGATGCACATGTGACCCCTCCACTGTCACCACCTTCATTTCAGGAAGAATTGGAACTCATAGAGGCAATGCGACTCACCTAGGTTACACATCGAGCAGGTGACAAAAGGATTTTATTCCATGACTATGACCACTGTGTGAACACAATACTCTAGCTGAGAGAAGTGACACTGATGCTCTCAATGGCCACCTCCACAATGGAGTGCACAGAGATCCTCAGTGGCAGGGGCTGGATGAGTTCCTTTCCATGCTCTTCTCCCCTAGTCCCATGCTGACCCTCAGTCTCCTCTTGCACTGCAAGGATGATACCTTGCCTTTTCCACATCCAAGTTTACTTCTGTGGGAAAACAGCCCCAGCAACAGCTGACACAAGGTGAATGTAGGATCCAAGCGGCCTCTTGTCTCTGAAGGGCACATGTCCCTTAGGACTGGAGTGTTTGTGCTGAGCATCTGTGGAAGACACTGCTGTGGAGCCTGGGAGACTCAGGTTCTAGACTCCAAGGCCACAATGTCATTGCTCCAGGTGCTGATTCTCCCAAGGTTCTCTTCTGACAGGGCCACCTCCCTTGAGTGGTCAACTTAGTGCAGCATGGAACCCTCAGGCGGCACCGAGTTACCTTGGATTCATGACTGCACCCTTTCAAGACTCCTGCCAAGGCCTCAGCTCAGTGCATTTCCTCTCTGAATTTTGATCACAATTGGTGCCACCTATCCAGAAACAGGGGTTCTCCCTTCACTTTCTGATCCCCTCCTCAATTTCCTTCTTCAGAGTGATATAGTTTTCATTATAGATGTCTTTTACTTTCTTGGTTAGTATTTAGGATGCAGCTCACTAGGCACAGGACAACCTCTTGCTGGCAAAGAATCTACCAGTCCACAGTGTCAAGACTGTGACACTCTGCATTGTGTGTGACGGGCTCTAGTTTTCACTACGTGAATCAATAAGACTGTTTGGGTAGGCATGGAAATGGAATCCTAGACATATGAAATGATTTCTGGGAGTCTTGATGCTGTACACAGTCAAAGTGCCTCATATCAGCCTCCTGTATGGCAGGTGCTGGCTAGGACAAAGAAAGACTCTGGGCACAGTCAGAAGCCATCTGTGTCAGAGGAAGAGATGGTTATACAGACACATTATAGCTAAATAGTCTTGTGAGACACAGGAGTCTTGCCAATTTTTTTTCAGTCTAATTGCTATATTGAGGACATACATGATGAGTTGGGAACCACAGAAGGCCTTTACGAAGGAGAGCAAGGACTTGGGGTCAAGGTAGATACCAAGGACAGGAAGTCCCCTAGTGACTCTGTGGCCAGCATAGAACATTGTAAAGGAACCCATCCCTCCATGCTCTGACAACCCAGGATTCACTCTGCTCCTTACCCACTGTCTCAGAAATCAAGATAAGACCAAGGAGTTCCTGTGGGAGGTCACAGTTCAAAAACAAAATTGGGGGAAGAAGAGGGTTAGACAATGTCTAATATGGCCACCACAGAGGGCCATAGTCCTATGTATGAACCGATGGCAACTCATCCCAGTTATACACACACAGCCCACTTATGTGACTCTCCCAATGTGTGACATCATTCCTTCAGGGTAGCATTTCATGGTCAGATTTATTAATACTTTGTCTCTGGACATCTTATGATACAGGTACAGACTCCAGAATTATTTTACCAAACCAGATCTTTCTATTTACAGGACAAGGAGAGTGTGTTGGTTACTTTTCTCATTGCTGAGACAACATACCCAATACTCAAAGTTAAAAGAGGAATAGTTTATTTAGCTCACAGTTTGTGGAGGTTTCAATCCATAATTGGCTGGGTCCAAGGCCAGGTGACTGGACAGAGAGGGGCATCAAGAAGACAAACAGCCCATGGTGGCAGAAGACAGGAAAAACAAGGAAGAGAAGCTTCTTTGCGTCCCTTATATTGTGTTAAGACTACTTGCCCTAGGGTATAGCACTGACACCATTAAGTTGAGCATTGGACCCTGAATCAACCACAAACTCTAGATTTAAACACCTCTGAAAAGCCCATCTCCCATGACTACATGAGGCTGTGGGTGGACATCTAGACACAAACCATCACAGAAAGTGTGTACATTTCTGACATAAATGGAAACCTTTAAATGTTTATTCTTTGGGTTGAAGTAGAGTCAACTTTATTCCATTGGAAATGTCAAGGCCCTGGATTAGGAGGGTCAGTTGTGATGCCAACATGTTAGAATAGATTGTGAATGCTTTAAAATTATATAATATGTATGATGTTTTCAGCTGGATGAGATTACGGATCTTAGAATTCTACTTCACTAGAATAACATTAATGCAAAACATGAATGGGGTAAAAAAAAAAAAAAAACTTTAGAAGGTACAACAATTCAGAAGAGTCTGTTGTGAAGGCTGACTTACATCTGTGTTAGTGTTTCTGTGAGAATAGAAATTCCATTTTCAGAAGGCAGGAAGAGCCGGAGGGGGCAGCTGTTCTGAGGCCTTGCCGAGCAGCTTTACTTTTGGCCTAACCAAAAGTCGATCACATACTAGACCAGGTGTTTGCTTACATGAATACAAAAACATCAAAATTATATCATGTGGCCTGGCATGGTGGTGCACACCTGTAATCCCAGCACTTGGGAGGCTGAGGCAGGAGGATCACTGTGAGTTTGAGGCCAGCCTGAGCTACAAAAGCGAGCTCAAGGCCAGCCTGAACTGCATAGCGAGATCCTTTCTCAAAAGGATAAATAAATAAATAAATAAATAAATAAACAAACAAAATTATATCATGTGTATTAACACTTAATAGGGCAATAAAACTAGACATCAGTAGCAAAAGAAACCACTGAAATTTTGCCAATACATGGATATTTAATAGTATCACAGAGAACTCAAGGAAGAAGTCAAAGAGCTCATTGAATCAAATGACAATGCCAGCACAAAATAACAGACCTTATGGTGCATGATGAAGTCAGTCCTGGGAGGGGAAGGACATATAAAAAAAATTCAGATATGTTATGTGCATGTACCAACTCTCTCAAATGATGAATGTAGTTATTATGTACAACAAACATGTGCTAATGAAACACACAAGCAAGGTTATTATTTCTCATGAAATAAACAGACATTCTCCTACAAATTTTCTGAAGAGTTGTTATGTAGCTCACTTCATTTCCTCATCTCAGATGTCTAAATTTATTGGAAGTGTTTCTCATTGTAGTTGTATCCAGAAAAAGGGCAGATCAATAAGTAAATTAAGATTGATGCTATTGACCGTGAAGGTCAAAGCAATAAACACTTAATTTTTATTTCAAAGAGAAAAAATAATAAAATCATACAAAATTTCCAAACAAGATAATAAGAGATTAATGATGGTCAATATTATGTGTACTATTATCTTTAAAACGGTTGCTCAGGTTATAAAATTTAGTCATGTTCAAACAATATGGGCATAAACCATTCCTTTTAATGAATGAATAGAAATTAGTAGTATAATTATCTGCCCTCTGGAAACTTAGAATTCTAACAAAGACTCCCTCAGAAAACATCCATTACCTTAATTTGCGACAAGAAAGCATGAAGGCAGTGGTTGAATTTGATCTTTCCCTGAAGAAAACTCTGGACAGGGCAGGATCAGCTAGGTCTCAGGGAGGACCCTTGTTAGATGACCCAACAGTGGGCGCTGGTGAGCGTCTCCAAGCAACCAGGCCTCCCTCTGAGTCCACAAGTGCCAGCTCCACCCAGATCTCCTCCTGCCTGCCATGTGAGCCAGCTCTGGTGACAGCTGTCCCAGCCCCCTGCCCCACCTCCCCACAGTGTGCTGGGGGCTCACTCTGGTGTCATCTTCCTACAGAAAACCATGAAGCCATCCACCCAAGCAGCCAATCTTGTAGCCATCTGCCCAGAGCCCATCTGACAGTTGACACCAGCAGGTGCCAGAATCCAAGATGCATTCCTCCTGGAGGCTCCTTGTCCTCCTTACACTGCTGGCTCTGCATGAGCATCCTTGGCTTGGCCTGGCCCAGGCCCACCTGGGCAGCAAATCCACCCTGGCAAGAAGTAAGTTCATCCTGTGCTCAGCCCGCTGGCCACAGGCTGAGGGGTTGCAGGGGGAAGTGGGCCCAGCATGACTGCTGAGTGAGTTTGGGTCAATACTTAACTTTACCTTTATTATTTTTCTTAGACCTCAAACGCACAAAATTGAGATTCGGATCTTTGTATTTCAATTCATAGCAATGTTGTTAGCACGAATCATCACAAGGTCCCTCTTTAGATTCATCCCGTTACTTTCCCTGTCTTTTTCCTCATTCCCACTGCCCTGTGGACTGGAACAGGAACTGCAGTGTCTTTAATATGTATATTTAAATATGTCCAAAGCCTTCATAAGCAGTGTTTTGGTTTACAAAAGTGTACTGCCACCGGTAGCTCCTTCTTGTGCTGCTGTCTCAATCCGTATTTCCTCTTGGCATTTTGCTCCAGCTGGCACAGAGAGGTCCACAAATGTCGTCTGCCTCAGTTTACTTAGCTGTTACCCTAGAGATGGACACTTAGGTGGTCTCTGACTCGGCACTCTTTCTACACGACACTGTGATGAACAACTTTGCGCTGGCCCTGTTAGAACAAATAGGAGGAGTGTTCCGGGACAGTCCCAGAAGGCCAGGACTGTGATTGCAAAAGCCCAATTTAACTAAAACTCCCCAAGTCCTCTCTAGAGTAGCTGTGCCAGTCTGCACTAGCGCAAGTAATGCATGGACACTCTTGTCGCCCCATGTTACCCACCACCGCAGGGCATCCGCGTGTGTTGGTCGGTCAGCTCTCCCACAGAGTCAGGCAGCTTAAACAACAGGCATTTATTTTCTCACAGCTGTGGAGGATGAAAGTCCAAGTTTAGAACTGGCAGGGGTGGCTCTGGCGTGGCCTCTCACTGACCTGCAGTGGCTTCCTTTCCCACGCATCCTCACATGGCCTTCGGAGGAGCTCTCCAGGGTCTCTTCTTTGGTTGGATATAAATCCGATCAGATTAAGGCCAATCTTACAACCAACCTCATTTAACTTTTTCTTTTTTTACTTCCTTAAAGGAAATGTTTCTAGACTTCTCCACTAAGCAGGATATTTTCTGTAGGCTTTGGAATATGGCTGTGCTTTTTTTGTTTTTGCTGGTTTTTTCCCTTATTTTTTTAGTTTTATGAATTTGCTTTAATCACAAATACTATTAACCTTCAACAAGTATTTTTCTGCATCTAAAAGTTAATCAGGTGTGACAACCAAGGTTCGATCCCTGGCCTACTGTGCCAACCCTACCCCCTCCGTATACTGAGACAGCAACTGAGACTGGGCATGGTGGCATGCACCTATAATCTCAGCACTTGAGAGGCTGAAAACAGGAGGATCACTATGAGTCTGATTTGTGTAGTGAGACGCTATAGTCCCTGTACTAAATATAAAAGATAGACAGATAGATAGATAGATAGATAGAAGTTAATCAGTTTTTGTTCTAATCTGTTAAATGATAATTACCTTAGTAGTCTACAATGTTACCCAGCACGCTGTTGGCATTGTTGTAAACAAGCAAGTTAAGGGCAAGATACTTGCCAAGAGGATTAATGTACATATTGAGCATATTAAACGTTCAAAAAGTCATGATAGCTTCCTGAAACGTGTCAAGGAAAATGATCAGAAAAAGAAAGAAGCCAACTTGGGTTCAACTGAAGCACCAGCCTGCCCCTCCCAGAGAAGCGCACTTTGTGAGGACCAATGAGAAAGAACCTGAGTTGTTGGAACCTATTCCCTATGAATTCATGGCATAAACTGGGATGTAGCTGTGCCATTCACCACCTAATTGACAGCTTAAGTGTTCAAGGTCCTGTATAGAAATGAAATTACCCTGTGTTGTAAGGGTGATTTTCTTAGTTGAAGAGGTATGTGGTACCTTCTTACCTCAAACATATCTCAGCAGATTTTCACTGTAGTGAGTAATTTTGTCTCGTCTTTACTCTTAAGTGTTTTCTTGCTGGAAAGTATTGCTGAGGTATAGTATAGTGCAGGTACATACTCAAATATTTATAAAATATTTATATTGGCTTGAAGATCTTGTAAATCACCATTGGGAAATGATGCATCCAAATAAATGGAAGTCACTTGATAAACAAATGTAAGTCCATTTCAGTTAAATAAATTGTTTAAAGCATCAAAAAAAAAAGACCTACAGAAACAATGGAGCTAGGATCTGAACCCAACTACAAACACACTGTCTTATCTGCAAGTGACAGAAGCAAGGGGTTTTGAAGGGAGGACTAGAGCCTGGCCTTGTGAGAACAGAAGATACATCACTGGTTTCTGCTGCTCTCCAGTTACTCAGAGTTGCTAGCATGAGACCTGGTCCGAGATAGCACAACACAGTGAAATAAACGTGTCCTGTAGCAAGTTCCAAGGCTCAACAGGGCAGGAAAGTCTAGGAGATAGAGAGACAAAACTTAATCATATTTATAGCTTTGAAAATTCCCTTTTGTTCTGCTAAAAGCTTCTCTGGCTCCAGTATTTTATTCAAGCATAGGATGATTTGCATTCACTCTTTCCATATTTACCTATTTTGACTATTTTGTCTGTAAGCAAAAATTTATTATTAAAAAAAACAATTTATTGTGATCTCTATCCTGAGTATTAGCTCTGGAGTCTATATTCAGAGAACGAATGCAGAAAAAAACTCATACAGAACAGCGTTGTTGCACTGATGTTACCAGTCAGGCTCCCTGCAGCATGTTCGTTTGTTTGTTTGTTTCACCCATCACTCTTGGAAGCATAATTACAGGCAAGGAATGGAGCTGGGGGTTGGGGGAGATGTGACTGGGCAGATCTATCAGCAGGAAGGGGGTGTACCTCCCAGTCTCAGGCCTCCCAACCTCACAACCCCTGCTTTTCCACACTGCTGCACAGTATCTTTGTTCTTTTCCAGTTATTGACCAAGGCCTCATGAAGTACAATGCAGAGGACCAAATCCAGAGCATCCACCTCTTGGACAGTCTGAATGACTCCAGGCAGATGGTCCCCGGGATGGTGAGCTGGCTGATTGGGGGCATGAAACTCCAACAACAGCAGCAGCAGCAGCAAGAGATCAGGTGAGGCCCTGAGCCCATCCTGGCCCTGGGATTCTCCATGGGGCTCTGCATCAGAGGCCAGAGCTGGGAGGATGGAGGTGCAGAGGCAAAACCGGTGGGAAGAAAGACTGGGAAAAAAGAAGGCAGAAGATCTGCAGTGGGGATGTGGTAGAGCAGGGTGGTTAACAGTGCTAGTGCAGAAGAAAAAGCCGTGTCCACACTTAAATTCTAGTGCTGCTACTTACCTTGGGGAAACGGATCGTGATTTTTGGTCTCATCTACAAAAATGAGAACACAGATTACAGCCTCAATAAATATTGGGCACCAAACAAAGGCAGGACCACCATCAGGCCTCAAAGCCTGCATTCCATTGCTTGATAGCCATGTAGGCTATCACCAGGGCACTGAGCTGAAGCCCTGAGACCACCTCAGCAAAACAGGTACAATAGCTGTCCCTGCCTCCAGGAGGTACTAGGAGCCTTCAGAATCTTGCGTACGAACTCCCAGGCTTGCATAGTGCAGCTGGCATTCACCCGCAGAGCAGGTGAATGTCCTGCTCACATTCACTCCCTCAGACCGAGGCAGGTTCCCCAGTCCCAGGATCCACACAGGTCACTGGAACACCGCTGGTCCACCGGCTCTGCCCCAGCGCTCTCTCCCTTTAGCTCAAGTCCCCACTTCTCACCAGCTGGGTGAAGACAACTAGTCACCAAGAGGGCTTTCCTACAAGGTGCATGGCCTCAATCACCTCCCCAACTCATTCCTCGAACAAATGTTACAGTCATTCACTGGACATCTACTGCGTACCAGGACTTGGTATGAATAAGCACATATTCATAACGGGGAGGACAGCCATGAGTAAGACATATGGTCACTACATTTTGAGAGTAACTTGCATCCTGTTTAGTGAGGTAGGCCGCAGAAGGTAAATGACTAGTTTCAGGTGAAGGGGTGTGAGAAGAATACAGCCAGCTAAGGGGTGAGAGGGAGAGGAACAATGCTCCCTGAGAAACTTGAATGAAATGAAAAGAGCAGGTGACATGAAGGACACGGGGACAGCAGGCTGGGGTGGTTGGTGCAAGGCCCTGAGGTAGGACAGTGTTTGAAGGACAGAAAAGCTCTAGGTAGCTGGGTGGACAGTGGGGAGTTGCAGGAGAGGGCACCGCAAAAGTGAACCAGGAGATGAGATTATTCGAAAGAAGGGAGGGGCCCGGCGGGATGGCTCAGTGGTCTAAAGCGCCTGCTTAGGAAAGCTTACGCGGCTGCAGGGACCGCGGTTCAATCCCCGGCACCACATGCTGCACCAGCCCTGCCCTCAGAGCGGGCTGAGCCAGCCATGAAAATGAGTGAATAAACAAACAAGGGTTCTGAAACAAGAAAAAAATAATAATGAATAAATAATAAAAAATTATTAAAAAAAAAAAAGAAAGAAAAAAGGAAAGGAGAAGGGAGCAGGGTGAAAGGAAAGGAAGTGGATGGGCCCCTCTTGGAAAAGTGTGCAGCAAAACCAAGAGCACAGTAGGTGGGGACAGCACCTCCTGGGGGAGGACAGGCATCCAAGTCAAGTGCAGCAACAGAGGAGCCAAACTGAGGACACGCTCCACACGCAGAGCCACATGGTTTGCAATGTAGGGGCAAGGAATGGAGAGAAGTCCAAGCCAGCCCCCGGGATTTGGCTCCCAGACGGTTGATGGAGTCGGCTACTGAACTAGAGGTTCAGTGTGAGAGCGGGACCCCAGGGCCCGAGGCCTTGAGCTGGAGATGCCTGGGCTTCTGTGTAAGGATTTGGGGAACTCCACTCCTGCGCCTGCCTGCGGCCTCCAGGACCTTTGGAACTGGGTCTTATCCCTACCTCCATCACCAGGCCCACTTTGTGCAGGACAGCTACCCTTGTTCTGCAGAACTAGGCCTTGCCTGTCCCAAGCTCCCCCACCCTGCGGGGCCTCTGCTCTTTCCCTTGTAGCATGAATATCACCAACGTGCAGCTGGACTGTGCTGGCATTCGGATGTCTTTCCATAAGGAGTGGTTCTGTACCAACGTCTCGCTTGAATTCGACATTGAACTGACCCTGTGAGTCTTACAGAAGCTGCCTGTGGGGGACACTGCTTCTCCTCACTGGGAGCTGGGGGGAAGCTGGGTTGCCTGGGGAATGTAGATCTTTCTCTGGGCTTCTGAACTCACCCTGCGGGACCTCAGGTAAATGGCTTTGTCCCCCTGAGTCTCGGTTTCTTCAGCTGAAATGCAGATGGCAATGATTAGCAGAGGCAGCCCACTGTTCACTTAAAGCTGAGTAAGTCTACCTCCCAGGGCTGAGCGCAGAAAACAGGGACAGCCACTGTCATTGCCTCACCCTGTGCTCATCACCCTCCAGGCCAGGCTGGCCCTTAACATCCACCACCTCAAGGGAAGGGGCTGTGGCTAAGTGGAAACAATTTTCAAGATAGAAATTAAAACTTCTAAATTTCTTTACATTGTATTTAGTTTTATTTTGAAGAGTGAAAACAAAAACAAAAGCAAAAACAAATAACAGAAACAGGGTAATGTACAACAATTCATAGGGTACTGACTTTCAAAACAAGAATAGCTAGCCGGGCGTGGTGGCACACACCTGTAATCCCAGCACTTGGGAGGCTGAGACAGGAGGATCAGTGCGAGTTCGAGACCAACGTGGGCTACAAAAGTGAGTTTAAGGCCAGCCTGAACTGCATAGCGAGACCCTGTCTCAAAAAGACAAAAAAAAAAAAAAAAAAAAAAAAAAAAAAAAAAAAAAAAAAAGAATAGCTAATTAAGAATGGATGTTATATGATCTATTTTATGGTCAAATCTGTTGCTCAAAGTAACAGATATAGTTATGCAAAATTGGAGAAATAATTAAACATTAGTGTTTGCTTTCAATACACCTTAATTTCTTTGTCTACATTTACTTTTTTAAAAATGTGTTTTAAAGATTATAATAATAATTGATAAGACCTGCGAAATGGTACACACTTTGAAGACCAAGATGAGAGGCATTCAACCATGGGTTTTGTCTTCACACTGCTGTCCTCGTCGTTGTCCCTTAGATTGCAGATAGCAGCATACAGAGTTAGTCAAGGTGAAAGCTCTGAACATTAAGAACTATTTTCAAAAAACTGATGGAAATTATAAGCACAGTCATCGCAGCCATCCTGCGTATATACTTGCATGCTTTTCCCTCCTTTTTTCCTATCTTTTCTCCTTTCTCTCATCTTCATTGTTTAATCCTTAAATTCATTTTCTTTCCATTTTACTATATCTATCCTACCTTTCAGGTTTTATCCATTCTTTGAGACCCTTTTAAATTTCTCAAGGTTCCTAAACTGGTCTCCTTAAGGGATTTTCAAAAGTCATCTGAGAACTAGGGATGGAACTTGGTAGTAGAGAATATGAGACCCTGGGATTTACTGCACAAAACACACGTGTTGTGTACGCACACATGCACACGCACGCGTGCACACACACACACACATACACACACACACATTAATAGCACTTTTCTCCTCAAGCTGACTTCAGGGTTTAGTTTTCAGGCTTGCTGGGAGAGCCCAGGTGCTGAGGAGTCCTGCCAGGGTACAGCATGAGTCTTTGCCCACACGGAGAGCGCATCTTTGTCCTGGCTGCTTCTGTCTCCTTCCATTCTTTGTCCACCCTTCCCACTCCTGCTCTCTCTCCTACAGGCTCTTCAATAACAGCACTGCACTGCATACAAGTATGAACCATGTTGCAGAGTTCTGGCTGGAGAAAGATGAGTATGGCCGGAGGGATCTGGTGGTGGGCCAGTGTCGCACAGAGCCCAACATCCATGTGACAGTTCTCACTGAGTAAGGCCCCAACTGCAGCCTCACTTCCTCTCCTCCTCCTCATAAGTCCACCATAGACCTCACCCATTCCTCAGCCCTACTTTTCCTCCTGGGCCCAAAGGCAGCGACGCCTCCACCAAGCTCCCAGAAGCCAGACCCTCGCTCTGACTGCCAAAGTGGGACCTTGCCCCCACCCCATACTCCATTCACCACAGAGATGTAGAAATTACTTTCAAATGCAGAATTGTGATGATGCCCAGGGCTCCTGTTCCAAAGCCTCCAGTGTTTCCCAATGCCCTGGAGGTGAAGAGCAGACTCCAGATTGTTACTCCAGTCCCTCCGCATCTCCCCTGCAGTCCTCTATCCTGAAACTCCGCTGAAAGGCACACCTCTCTGGGACACACAAGGCAGTGTCCCACCACGGTGCCCTTGAGCAGGCTAATCCTGGATGGATCCTCAGATGCTCTTCCTGCCTTTTCTAAACACCCCCCTCATCAGCCGGCTATTCACATATTTTCTAGAATCTATGAGGTCCAGGTACCAGGCCAAGTGCTATGGACACAGGTAAACAAGACAGAGCTGAGAGCTTCATGAAGCTGGCTGGCTGATTGTATTGACCTGAACAAACTGTAAGATTGGTGCTATCTCTGTAATTTCACAGTGCCAAACAGTGAAGACCAGGGCTGGCCGGATAGCTCAGTGGTTTGAAGCACCTGCTTAGGCAGATTGCAGTGACTGGGATCCCGGTTTGATCCCTGGCATGCCTTGCCATGGGCACGCTGAGATGGGCAAGTGAGACTGGGCGTGGTGGTGCGTGCCTGTAATCCCAGCGCTTGGGAGGCTGAAAACAAGAGAATCACTGCAAGACCAATCTGTGTAGTGAGACCTTGTACTAAATACAAACAAACAAACAAACAAACAAGGAAGAGCTCAGTGGACATCTGCTCATTCATCCCTCAGATGTTCACTGACTCTAAATTATGCCAGACATTCTGGGGAGGACAGCGTAAGGGAACGGCCAGGACTCTGCCACCTTTGCACAGTTCTGATAGAATTGACACTTCCTTGGCCAAGTCACACCACCTCTGAGTCTCCTTTTGACTGTTGCTGACAATGATACCTCCATGTGGGGCAAGGCCAGACTTAAAAGTCCTTAAGCCATGCCCAGCACATACCGCATGGCACCACCAGTGACTTCTCTGTGCACCTACCTCTCCTTCTAGGGCCGTTCCACCGAAGATGAAACATTTTCTCCACAACCTCAAAGAGAGCATAGGAAAAACTGTCCCACATCTGGTAGAAAATCAGGTAAATTTGATAAAAAGTCTCTGCATTTTAGGTATCCTTGGGCTTGAGGACCAAGGCATATATAGGGTGATTTCACAGAATTTTCAAACCTGGAGCTATAAACCCAAAAAATCTCAATTAAAAATTTCAGTTTGGGCAATGTGTCCTTGGGCAAGGGACTTGACACCCTGAGCCTCAGTTTCCCCATCTGCAGCAGGGGAGCCATCACTCTGCCTGTCTCAGAGATTTGGTGAGGACCAGGGGAAACAAGCCTGGGGATACTCTGTGGGGTGCACTGTGTGTGGCTGGTTCTCAGTGTGAGGTAGCCACTCTCACCCTGGTTCCTACTGGAAACCCCCAGCCTTGTTCCTACCATTCCCCCACCCCCCACCCCCAAGCCCTGGCCTAAGCCTTCTCACCATGATGCAGATTTGTCCTCTCATTGGCGACCTCTTCAGGCAGCTGGATGTGAAACTGTTGAAAGGCCTCATGGGTGAGTGTCTGCTGTCTTAGAGACCACCCCAGGATAGCCAAGTGTTGCAAGGGGATCCGCACCCCCTGGAGTGCCCCTTGAGACCTGCTGTGGGGTGTCTGCTTACATTGCAGGACAATGTTCATGGGGACCTCCAAGAGAACTGGGGCAGTACAAGGGACCCCACTAAGCAGGCTGTACCTCCCCACCAAGTCACTCAGACCATCAGATCCCCGGAAATCATAGCATTTCTAGCATTTCTCAACCCAGGAGGGAGCTCCAGCCCCACCCTAGCCCAAAGACACCTCTAAACAGCTAAACCATGTCAGCCCAGCCCTCACCAGCTTACCGCCTTGTGAGTAGAAGCCAGGAAGTGAGCCACTCGGTGTGGTCCTAGGGTTAGAAAGGTCACCTAGGGAATGCTGTCCTTTTTCTTACAGAACAGGCAGCTGCTGATGGACTTGATGAACTGTGAATCCTTGCAACACCTGCTCACCAAGGTCAAGGCTCCTCCACTCCCTGCTGTTGATCGGAAGGAGACCCCACCTCATGGGATCTTCAGTCTCCCTCAGCACAGGGTCCCTGCTGTCCCTGAAACCTTAACCCCAGGCCCTTTAGGTATCCTATTCTTTTCCACAATAAACTGTAGCTCTATAGGTTGCACTCATCCTCTTTGCCTGGGCCCTGAGGTTTAGGTGCAGGAGTCAAACCTGCTAAGGCGAACATTTTGAAAGCAAGCATCCTGTGTATATTCTCATCAGCCCAGCAATACCAGAGAAAACAACCTGGACCTGTATGTTGCAACCACCACAATTTTGCCAGGAGGATCTGAGAGCTCCCATTCCTTCTCTCATTCACCCTATATTTACTGAGCACCTGTTATATACTAAGAACTTTGCTGAGCTCTAAGGAGATGCAGAGACAGTGACAAGAGTGAAAAGCACTTCTCTGGCGTTTGCGGTCTTAACTGAGCTCTCGGCCCGGCACCCTGGGGAAACAGGACAATCGAGTGGCCTACATGAATCCAATAGCAATGGCCAGATCAAGAGGTCCAATCCAGTCTTCAGGGCCAACCATCCAGGATTATTTGAATCGACCCAGGCCTACCTGGGAAGAAGTGAAAGAGCAACTAGAAAAGAAAAAGAAAGGCTCTAAGGCTTTAGCTGAATTTGAAGAAAAAATGAATGAGAGTTGGAAGAAAGGACTAGAAAAGCACAGAGAGAAATTACTAAGCGGAAATGAGAGCTCATCAAAAAAAAAAAAAAAAAAAAA
>PVJA010002045.1:0-77357 GCA_004027025.1 Myocastor coypus
AAAAAAAAAAAAAAAAAAAAATCAATGACTAGAAATCCATGTCTTACTCGGGTGGGTTGGGTGTCTGTCATTGCGTGTCCAGCTGACACACACACCTGAGCACACAGATCTGAGGCCAAGAAAGATGCAATTGTTCTACGTTTTCTGTTTCTGGAACACAAACGTCAATTTCAGGTGACTCAGAGAATTGGCCCCTTTTACTCTTAGTCAGCCCTATCCCAGTTCTGAGGTGAATCCATTTGCTAATGTCTATAATCTACAGTTCCCCAAATTCTCATCACACCTTTTCTATAGCCCACTTCCTAGAGGAATCTGCTGAAGGATTAAGCCAAGTTAGTTGAAAAACAACATAATTGATTTCCTCTTCTTCCTCTTCTTCTTCTTCTTCTTCTTCTTCTTCTAGAAGTCTTCTAGTTTAGGAAAAGGATTGAAGGAGAATGAAGATTCTCCTTTCATTTTTTTTTCTATACTTTGAGTTCATTCTTTTTTTTTAATTTCAAAATATTTATTTATTTATTTTAAATTTAACAATGGTTGTATTACATATTTTCATCATCGGATCAGTTCATTCTTCTTTTTAATTTTTATTTTTGGTCTTTTTTTGAAACAGGATCTTGCTATGCAGTTCAGGCTGGCCTCGAGCTCACTTTTGTAGCCCAGGCTGCTCTCAAATTTCCTCCTGCCTCAGCCTCCCAAGTGCTGGGATTTCAGACATGAGCCGCCATGCCAGGCCACAACTGATTTCCTTTTTACCAGAGTGATTTACATCCTGATAGCTTACTATTGGATAGAATGTAATTATATAATTTATAGTTGATTTGAATGTGGTATATATGGGCCATTAAATAAGAGAGAGCCCTAAGATTAGGCCTTAGGCATGCATTGCTCCTGTGAGAAAATCTAGCCTGCTCCACTGTCCCTCCTCCTCCAGGCTCGGATTCTGCTGTGCCTCAGAACAGTCTGTCTTGTCTTCAGCTTGTGGAGATGACCAGCACCAGTACAGCACTGTACCAAGCAGTATTTTCCAGGGCACTGAGATATTTATCTGCAGGAATAAGCAGTGGCTCAGAGCAGTCTTCAGAGCCCATTTGGCATTCAGACCAGTGTCTTCATACAGACCACAGTCTTTTCACCAGAGAGAAACCTGCAGAAAGTGATTTTCGGTACAGCTGGAAGGAACACGCCCTGGGATGACTCTCTTTGTCTGTCGCCTCCCACGCTGCCCCAACCCACTTCGTGGGGGCATCTCCTGAATAATAATAAACAGTGCTTCTGAGCTCAGCCGGCCAGCTCTCTGTGTCTTTCCTCAAGATGAGGAGGAACATGCAGTACCAAAACAGAGGGCTACAGGAGTGTCATTAGGGGAGGCCACCATTTAGCCACACTGTTTAATAATCTCAGAGTGCAAACTTCTTGTGTCCTTGTCCAGTGCTTCCTGCCACCCTGTGCCATGCAGTCAGGACACTGTCAGGGCCTGGCAGCTTCCTTTGCAGATAATCCAGGCCTGTGACTGTCTTCTTCCAACACCAGAAAGAGAACTCAGGAGGCCTCCCCAAGTAAACACTTTGAAGACAGGATAAATAAGGGTGGAAGAAGCAAATAAGTCATCTTCCTTCTGGAGTAAACTGTTCCCTCCTCTGATTGCCCCAAGCTACAGTGACATATGGTCTGACAGTGGGATAGTAGCCATACTGACTACAAAGAGAAAATGCAGGTCCTTGTTCAAAAGCTGGAAAAAAGTGACCTTAAAGCCCTGAAATAGAAAGCATTTTCTTTTTTTTTTTTTTTCTTTTTGAGACAGAGTCTCGCTATGCAGTTGAGGCTGGTCCTGAGCTCACTTTTGTAGCCCAGGCTGGTCTCGAACCAATCCTCCTGCCTCAGCCTCCCGAGTGCTGGGATTACAGGCGTGAGCCACCACGCCCGGCTAGAAAGCATTTTCTTTCTTGGGCGCTGTCTGGTTTTGCTATTTAATGCAGACTCCCTCAGGCAGAGGATACTAGCAGGGTGAGGACAGAGAGGGCCCCTCCCTCCAGCCACAGGTCCAGGCAGCCTGGGTGCCTGGTATTAGGTGGACATGCAGCAGATGGCAACCTGAGTGCCAGGCAAACTCAGCACCTGTGTTGGGGGCAGGTCAGAGGACTGCCTGCAGCAAGTCCCCCCCACCGAGCTGTCACTGTGCTGCCAAGTCAGGGCACGACTGCTGCTGCCTGCCAGGCTCTGCCAGGGAAGTGCCCCAGCATGCATGTCCCCACACCACTCCTCCCTGCAGTTGAACTCAGGTCACTATTGTGGGCAAAAGTTGACAGCAAATATGGGCCCACTTTAACCCACCCCCACCACAGACTGGACTTAGCTGTTGGTTCAGTTCCAGTGTGTGCAGGAGAAAGGTCACACTGGGGAGGACAGACAAGGAGAGAGGCAGGCTGGGCAGAGTCCCAGGCACCAGGCAGTAGAGGACAGACTGCCAGGGAGGGACCTCTTGGGGCCAGGGGAGCTGGCAGCTGGCAGAGTGTGAACGATGGCACCTGCTCGGATGTCCAGCAAGCTTCACGCGCAAAGCATGAATTCAAAGATAAAATGATTGAAGCTTTGGAGAAGGCAACTCCAGAGCCCTGAACTCCAACGGCTTGGGGCCCTGGGAACACAGCCTAGCATAGCCACATCCCCATGTGCTAAGCCAGTCCTTGGGACTAGGATTATAGCATTCATTGAGGGTTCGGGAAATCTTTGTGCGTGAAGTCACTCACTAGTGTGGCATTTCTTGAACGTGCCCTTGTGCATAGTTTTATTTCTGTACCACCTCATCCCTTCCTAGTTGCCATCTACATGGCCCAGCTCCTGCTGTTACCCACCGTCCTTTGGTGCAGTACAGACCCTCTCTAAGCCTGTCTGTAAGCTAAAGAAAACAATCATCTCAGACTGTGGGGAGGACCAAGTGAAGTAGACCTGTATCTGCCATGTGTTTCTCTCTCTCTCTCTCTCACACACACACACACACACACACACACACACACACATTCATGGAGACACAGAACCAGAGCACATAGAAAGTAACATCTATTTTTAGGTAAAAGAATATAGAATGATTTTTTTTTTTTTTAAAGCTGGCTTAGGCTTCCTTAAGGGCAGGTCTCAGGCTTCATGTAGAGGTGGGGATTGAACCGCGGTCCCCGGCGCCTGAGTGACTTTGCTGAGTCATGTGCTTTAACCAACTGAGCTACCTGGCAAGGTCCCCACCCCACAAAAGAATACAGTATGCATGTGTTTATAGTTGCCAGTCTGCACAGTGGCCTTAAATGGATACATTTTAGGAGAAAATGTAATGCAGATATAACTGTCACTTAAGGAAAAACTATACAGGCCTTTTTCAAAAATCCAAACCTATTATGGTATGATAGCGTCTAAGAAAGCAAGATCAATTTAATCAAGCACAAGGCAAGAATTTAGAGAGCCCCAAAGAGCCTGCTACGCATAATTTCAAAATGACAATTAGGTCTTCTAATGAAAAATGAAAAAAAAAAACACGAGAGAAGGTTAACAAGAGATTTAAAATGATGATATGCTTTCAACTAAGGGGGAGGGCTAAAGCATATGTTTTGTTATGCAAGGAGTACATGTTTATCATAGAAAACTTAAAGACACATAGAAGCACATAGGAAATTTGCATGTCTGTAATCTCAGCTCTTGGGAGGCTGAGGCAGGAAGGTCTCTGTGATTTTGAGGCCAGCCTGGGCTACAAAGTGAGTTCAAGGCCAACCTGAATACATATGTGAATATGTACAACCCTATCACTCTTTTTTTTTTAAATTTTTTAAAATTTTATTTATTTTTTTTTTCTTGTTGCAGAACCTTTGTTTATTCACTCATTTTTATGGCTGGCTCAGCCCACCCTGAGGGTAGGGCTGGTGCAGCATGTGGTGCCAGGGGATCGAACTGCGGTCCCTGAAGCTGCCTAAGCTTTCCCAAGCAGGGGCTTTAGACCACTGGGCCATCCCGCCAGGCCCCACCCTATCACTTTTATATACCAAAAAACTCGTATCAGCTGATTACCATACTGCAAACATAGATTTGATGATAGCCTTCATCAGATAGGGCATTTCATGCTAAATTGATTCAAATTATTTCTTAGAATAATGTCTACTGGGTGATGCACATCTGTAATCCCAGCACTCAGAAGGCCTAGGCAGGAGGATCACCATGAGTTCAAGGTCAGACTGAGGCACATAGTGAGTTCAAGAGACCCTGTTCCACAGAAAAACAAACCAAACTAAACAAACAAACAAATAGAAAACAATCAGCATGGAAACGTAATTTTTTCCTCAAGTATATGCATATATTTTCCTTGTCAATTTCCTATGTTCTCTCAGACTGTTTTTATTTGGATGTTTTTTCTTTTTAAAAAATTAAAAATTATAAAAGTACACATAAAAAGGACAGAAAATAGTAAAGCAGACACAGCATTTTCATGTGTGGTTTGGAAAGAAGGCCTGCCACGGGTCAGGTATGATCTGGATGTCACTAGAAAAAGACCTCCCATTTTCCATATTAATGTGCAGGATTTTTATGCATTTTGAGTGTGAAGACTTTCATAGTCGATAGGGCTTTTACTTCCATATGTCTGACCAATTTATTACAGTGGCTGCTGAGAACAGAACCAAAGGAAATTAATTTAAATTTTAAAATTCTTTTAGTGGGGCCTGGCAGGATGGTTCAGTGGTCTAAAGCACCTGCTTGAGGAAGCTTGGGCGGCTTCAGGGACCGCGGTTCGATCCCCAGGCACCACATGCTGCACCAGCCCTGCCCTCGGAGCAGGCTGAGCCGGCCATAAAAATGAGTGAATAAACAAACAAAGGTTCTGAAACAAGAATAAAAATAATAAGTAAAATAAAAATTCTTTTTAAAAAAAAGATAGCATGCTATCTTTAAAATTCTTTTAGTGGTGGGCCATGAAAAATAATTTCTCAACCACAAAATGGCTCAGTCATGGCAAAGAAATTTATCATGGTGGAGTCTATCTTGGACTCATTCCTCTTCTGTGACTGCCATTAAACTTTGTGGTACAGAAGACAGGAGCTGAAAAAAAAAAAAAAAAAAAAAAAAAAAAAAAAAAAAAAAAAAGACAGGAGCTGGAAGGACTCATGCATTCTCCTGGTTCATTTGCTCAGATTTGAAGAAACATTAATTTCTGAAATTAATGGGGAAATTCAGGGCAATTTGGCTGATCTCACTTAACACAAGTTGCTCTGTATAGCAAACAAAACAGCTGAATCTCTGTGAGACTGGTGTCAAGGGGTTAAATCCGCTGTTGCTTGATGCTTCTCTAAATGAATGTAAAGTTTCTCAGGTAAGGGGGAGATCTGTTTATGAAAAAACCAACACAGCCTGTCTGTTGCAGAATACGATAATCAAGCACAAGGCAAGAATTTAGAGGCTATGGGCCAATGTTCAGCTCTCTTGGTAGGCATGCTGTAAGAATGCACTTTCCCGCCTCCTTGGAGTTAGGTGTGAACAGGTGACTTTCAGCAGCCAGTGACACTTGGGAGGAGGTGACATTTTCACTTCTGGGATGATGTCTGAAAAAAAAAATCAATTTATAAACAAGCAGTTTATTGTATGTTGATATATCTTTTTTTAAAGATTATGGGGCTAGGGAGATAGCTCCGAGGCACAAGTGCCTGCTGGGCAAGTGCAAGGTCGTGAGTTCGAACCCTGGTCCCACAAAAAAAAAAAAAAAAAAAGATTTTATTTTATTTTTCTTAAACCTCCCTCATAGTGATCCTCCTTGTTTTCAGCCTCCCAAGCGCTGGGATTACAGGTGTGTGCCACCATGCCCAGTCTCATTTGCCATCTCAGCGCTCCCCCAGAGTGGGGCCGACATGATATGCTGGGGATTGAACCCGAGCCTCTGCGTCTGCCTAAACAGGCACTTTTATCCACTGAGCTATCAGGCCAGCCCTAATAGTATGGTCTTTTATTGCTGAGTAGTATTCTGTTTTTATGGTGATGCCTTAACTTGTCTATTCACCTATTTTGGACAACTAAACTGTTTCTACTTTTCAAGTCTTACAAATAAAGTTTTTATAAATACTTGCATACAAGCCTTCATCTAGTTATAAATTTATTTTTCTCTTGAATTATACCTCTGAGTAGAATAGGTGCATATGTAATATTGTCATTGTATGCTTAACTTTTTAAAAATTTACGTATTTGTTTGTTTGGTACAGGGTCTTGCTGCATAGCGTGGACTTGTATTGATCCTCCTGTCTTAACTTCCCCAGTCTGGGTTTATAGGTGTGTGCCACCACGCTAGGTTTCAGTAGTCAGCATGGCATTCCCAGGATTCTGGCATGGTATACAGTACTGGGATTTGAACTCAGGACCTTGCATTTGCCAAACAGGCACTTAGACTGCTGAGCTGTCTCCCCAGCCCATGCTTAACTTCTTAAGAAACATTCAAAGTGTTCTCTGAATCAGTTGTAACATTTATGTTACCACAGAGGTTCATGAGATTTCTGTCTCCTCTGCCCCCTTCTTAACACATTATGCTGTTATTTATCTTTAGGACAGTTCTTTATTTTAGTACGTATCTGTGACACATGATAAATGTATTCATGTGAGGCATTGTTCCATGTATATATCATACTTAGTTCTGATTTTCTCTTCCCTCCTTTATCTCTCCTCCCCTTCTCCCTCCATCCCAAGATCTGTTTCCATCTGCAAAAGATCTATCTCCATTTATTTATTTATTTATTTATTCATTTATTTATTTATTTTTTCCTTGTTTCAGAACCTTTGCTTGTTTATTCACTCATTTTTATGGCCGGCTCAGCCCGCCCCGAGGGCAGGGCTGGCGCAGCATGTGGTGCTGGGGATCGAACCGCGGTCCCTGAAGCTGCCCAAGCTTTTGCAAGCAGGCGCTTTAGACCACTGAGCCATCCCGCCAGGCCCCTAGATCTATCTCCATTTCTTACTAGCTGTTGGTGTTTTGCTTTTTTTTTTTTTTTTCTTTTTGGTACCAGGAATTGAACTAAGGATCTCAGACTTGCCAGGCAGGCACTGTGCTGCTGAGCTATACCCCAGCCTTCCCACTGGTTTCTATTTCTCAGATAAGAAAGTCCATGAGATATTTAACCTCCTGTATTTGATTTATTTTGTCCAATATTTTGATCTCAAACCACATCCATTTTCCTACAAATGACTCAGATTTTATGACTGAGTATTTCATTGCAGATAAGTGCCATGTTCTCTTCATCCATTCATTGCTTGGTAGACATTTATAGGCTGTTTCCAAGTTGTGAGTTGCGCTGCTGTAAATGTATGTACAGACCACTATAACATGGTGCCTTCGGTTCTTTTGGGAAGATAATCCAGAGGAGATGTAGCTCTCACCTGTGGAATTTCTGTATTTAGTTTAGTGGCTTTTAAAATTTTATTTATTTATTTATTTATTTATTATGGCCTGCTCAGCCTGCCCTGGGGGTGGGGCTGGTACAGCATATGGCTCTGAGGATTGAGCCACGGTCCCTGCGGTTGCCTAAGCTTGCCTAAGCAGGCACTTTAGACCACTGAGCTATCTCGCTGGCCCCAGTGGATTCTTTTAGAATTTCTTTATGTACTGATTTCAATAGAAGTTTTGCAAGTTCACATTCCCACCAATAATGCAGAAGGGTTCCTTTTCCCTTGCAGCCCTGCCAGCATTTGTTGTTTGTTACTATTTGATTTCTTGATAATAACCATTCTTTCTAGAATACGTTAGAATCTCAGTGCTGTTTTGGTTTGCATTTCTCTTAATGGCTGAGATTTTTTTCCATGTACTTTTTGGCCATTTGTAATGCTTTTTTCTGAGATACATGTATTCATCTCTGCTGTCCTGTTTTACTGGATCTTTATTTAGAGACATCTAATTTTTTGAGGTATTTATATATTCTAAATATTAGTACCTGGTCCAAGGAGCAGCTGGCAAAAACTTTCTTCTGTTCTGTATGTTGTCTCTTCACCCTGTTGGTTCTTCCTTGCCATGTGGAAGCCTTTTAATTTTATATAATCCTGGGGCTGGGGAAATAGCTCAATAGAATAAGCGCTTGCCTGGCAAGTGGAGTGTCCTGAGTTCAATCCCTGGTCCTGAAAAAAAAAAAAAAGTCTAATTTTGTATGATCCTATTTGTTTATTCTTGGTATTATTTCTTTTGCAATTGGGGCTCCTTTTTTTTTTTTTTCCCCTGGAACCAGGGATTGAACTCAGGCCCTTGAGCTTTCCAGGCAAATGCTTATTCTATTGAGCTATCTCCCCAACCCCTTTTATTTCTTTTTGAGACAGGGTCTCACTATGCAGTTCAAGCTGGCCTTGAGCTCACTTTTATAGTCCAGGTTGGTCTCGAACTCACATGGTTCCTCCTACCTAAGCCTCCCAAGTGCTGGGATTACAAGGGTGCACCACCATGCCCAGTTCTATTGGGGCTCTTCTTTGAAAATTATTTTCTTATGTCTACATCTTCAAAATTTTTCCTTATTTTATCTTCTAGCACAGTCAGTGTTTTTGTTTGTTTGTTTGTTTCCTATGCATGGTCTCATTATGCAGACTCTTATTGATCCTCCTGATTTCTGCCTCCCTAGTGCTGGGATTACAGGTGCACACCATCACACCTGGACTCCATCACCAGCCCAGGGGACCAGAGGGCAGGATCGGTGCAGCATTCGATGCCAGGGATTGAACCCTGGCTCTTGAGCTTACCTAAGCAAGTGCTTAGTCTGCTGAGCTATATCACCAGTACGATATTTCTGTTTTAATATGTAGGTTTTGGCCCGTTTTTATTAAATTTAAAAGCAAAGTGACAGCTGGGCATGGTGGCTCATGCCTGTAATCCCAGCATTTGGGAGGCTGAGGCAGGAGGATTGGTGCGAGTTCGAGACCAGCCTGGGCTACAAAAGTGAGCTCAAGGCCAGCTTCAACTACATAGCGAGACCCTATCTCAAAAAGACAAAAAAAAAAAAAAAAAAAAAAAAAAAAAAAAAAAAAAAAAGCAAAGTGAGATATTTTGGTCTAGATTCATTCTTTTGTATATGGGTAACCAGATCTCTCAGCATTATTCGTTAAGGATGTGTGCTTCCCTCCAGTGTGTGTTTTTGGATCCTTTGTCAAAGATCAGATAGCCAGATGTGCCTGAGCTTTGTTCTGCACCCTCAGTTCTGCTCCATTGATCCTGATGTTTTGCGCCACTACTATGCCGTTTGTACCACTGTAGTTTTACAATATAATTTGAAATCTGGGTTGGTGATGGCCTCAGCCTTGCTTTTGTTACCCAGAACTGCTTTTGCTATTGTAAGCCTCCGCTGGCTCCACATAAGTTGTAGGATTTTTTTTTTTTTCAAATTCTGTGAAGAACATTATTGGTATTTTGTTGTGATTGCATTAAGTGTACCTAGTATGAACATTTTAACAATTTTAGTTTTGCCTATCCGGGAGCAGTGGATGTCCTTCCATATTCTGGTATTCTCCTCATTCTCTCTTTTAAAGCATACTATTGTTTTCATTGTAGAAGTCTTTTGCTTCTTGGGTTAGTTTGATTCCTAAATATTTGTGAGTGGGATTGTTTCTCCAATTTCTTTCTCTGTGGTTACATTGTTAGTGTACATGAATACTGTCGATTTTTAAAAGATTTTTAAAAAATCATTTATTGGGCTGGCAGGATGGCTCAGTGGTCTGAAGTGCCTGCTTAGGAAAGCTTAGGCGGCTACAGGGACCGCTATTCGATCCCAGGCACCACATGCTGCGCCAGCCCTGCCCTCAGGGCAGGCTGAGCCAGCCATAAAAATAAATAAACAAACAAACAAAAGTTCTGAAACAAGAAAAAAAAATGCAAATCAACTTCCCCAGGAGAGGGACAGCACCCATTTTCACAATAATCAATTACAAATTCCGGAAGCAGCCCCATGACAGCATGAGGCTTTGGGAGGACACCTATGCACAAACCATAGCAGTGTGTATTTATTTGGCACACATCTCACTATGTAGCTCAGACTAGTAGTGATCCTCCTGTCTTAGCCTCCCTAGCACTGAGATTACCAGTTTCAGTGGTCAAAGCCTGAGTTGAAGTATTATCATTGTTTTTTGTTTTTGTTTTGTTTTTTGCTTTACAAGTTTACTTTTGTTCAGGGCATATAGACAAAACAACCAAAGTCGAGCTGAGCCGATTTTATCTTCTGTCCTAGAAGCGTTCCATTAAGTTTCAATCTCTACACTTTAGCTCAGTCAGCATCATCTTGGTCAGAGTCCGCTACTTCTCTTCTGTTGAACTTCACTGCTGTTTTCTGCATGCAGCTTCCTTTTCTAAGGATTTCTATTAAACCTTGTTCTGAGCCCTTCCCGCTTAGCTGTCCATATCTTGCCCTCTGGATAAGGCAGTTCTTTGCTTCTTTTTTCAGGCCTCACAAGTGCTAAGTTAGTTACTTAACCTGGCCCGGGCTGATGGGACCAGATCTTAGGCTAAGATATGGCTTCTCGTTTCTGCTTCCCTGTGCTTTGCTTCCTGTTGCACTGATCTTTGGATCCCTGGGTGTCGCCCACAGCTCCTCCAGCCCCTGTTCCTCCTCCATGCCTCCCACTCCTTGTCTGTCTGTCCGTCCTGGCACGACTGTCTCGAGGCAGCTCCCTTGGTGCTTCTTGAATGCCACTGGTTTTACCGTCTCTCAGCAGACAGAATTAAGAACTACAAGTATTTCTTGCCCACGCATATTCATACAACTGCATTTACATCTATATTTATCTATTTCACATGTGTTTTAAAAAACCAACAGTCCCTCAGAATACTCCTCCAGGCCCCAAGCACGCACATCCGGTGGAGGGGTCTTGGTGAGGTGTGACTGAGAATTTAGGGTGAGCACTGCTGCTGAGGGTCAGAAAGCCAGGATAGTGGCACTTTCAAGCAGGTCCCCACCTGCCCTACTCACCAGCTCTAGCACCCTGCGCCTCCTGGCTCCTCTCTTAAGTCAAAACAGCTACACAGCATAAATATTTTGAATCAATTCAGGACATAGAGCCAGCCACAATAGCACAACAAAGGACGCTCACAGAAGAGGACTTCAGATCTGCTTCAGAAAGAGGCAAGGACGGTGGGATGTGTGTGTTCAAAGTGACAAGGAGCGGCCTGAATGGGACAGATGGCAATAGTTTTCACTTATACCTCATTGTACTGTTTCCCTTCTTTCACAAATTACCTCTTGAAACTAATTCACTTATGGCACATTGTCAGATATCCCATACGTAGAACATAAAACCCTAAAAGATGGGGCTGCCGTCTGACTCCTTCACCGTTCTATGACCAACAGACACCCAGAGCAGTACCTTGCTCAAACACTTGGCGAATAAATGAAAGGGCGTGATGGTTCTGAATGATTTGCCCCAGAGATTTCCTGGTGTTCAGCAGAGCCAAATCCTATGAACCTGTGAACCAAGCATAATCCGTGCTTTGATAAAATCATGACTGTGGACAATGCCTGAGGGTATTTTCAGGTCTTAGAACAATGTCTCTTATTTTATGCATCAGGGAAGCAACTTGGGAGAGCCCCAAACCTAGTAAGTGACAGAGGTGAGATGCAAACTGTTTTTACCTCATGGTGCCACAAGGAATAAGAAAAACCTAAAACAAAATAGAAGACAGGAAGGACATCTATTCAAGGAGCTGGGGAAGGATATGGAATACTCTGTCTGAAAACTATGTGCTAGTCTGTGGGTCACTGCGGTAGGAGGTGACGTGTGGCCTCGACTTAGAAGGCTTATGTGTACTGAAAGGATCAGACCGGGAACCATGCAATGGCGACTGCAGTGCGCCAGCGGAAGCTCCCACCCCCGCTGTGATTACTCCCAGCTCTCTGACCCAGCTGACTTCGTAGATGCAGATACCTGAGCCTCTCTCCAGGATCTGTGGGTCCTGCAGCAGATTCATGGGAGCCCTTTTGAACTTCTCCTCTGATGACCCCAGCTGTGAAAAATATCAGGGACTCCAAGATGTTGTGGACTTGCCATCATTACACGGTGATGAATGTCACAGCATGGCTTCAGGGCCCCTCGGGTGTCCCTTCCACTCTCAGTCTCTCCAGCAGCACCAAGAGTGAAGCCCAGCAACACTGTGTTCCTGACCAGGGGCCCCCAAGGCTTTGTATTCTCATTCCAGCCCTGATATCTTCCAGCACGCAATCAGGGTGACCTTGAGCAGGGAGGATACCTCTTGTGCACTTTGAAAGCTCGGGGCCTGGCCGTGTGCTTGGACACTGAGGTGGTGACCAGTGGCATGCAAATCTTAGCGGTGGTGTCTGGCAACATCTAAACCGCACACTCAGGGCTGGTGGTAAAGCTCAGAGGACTACACGTGTGCTTAGGGAAGCGCAGGGGCCAGGGTTTGATCCTGACACCACATGCCGTGCGGGTCCCCTCTTGGACGTACTGAGCCAGCGATGGCATGTGCCTGTAATCCCAGCACTTGAGAGGCAGAAAACAGGAGAATCACTATGAGTTGGAGCTGCGTAGTGCGACCCTACCCCCCCAAAAAAGGACAAACTGCTCGCTTCCTGGTTTCTGCCCTGAAGTTTTTCGTATGTGCTCATGTAGGTCTGTAATGTTTCAACCTGGTTGTGGGCACCTTAGAATTATGGTACTCAACATTTCTATTGTCTCCCTAGTGTGAGAAGCTGAGAGAGTGAATAAGATCCAAAATGTACACTAGACTTTGTGAAATGTGAAGAAACTGTTCCAAAGGAAAAAGACACTGGGATGGGGAAGAGAAAGCAAGAAAGGTAAATAAATAAATAAATATATATATATATATATATATATATATATATATTTGTTAAGATAGATATATTACTAATTTCTTAGTTCATTAAAAAGAAAGGTTTGTTTTTTCTGTTTTTTGTTTCTGCTTTTTTTTCAAGAATTTTTTATTTTATTTATTTATTTTTTTCTTGTTTCAGAACTTTTGTTTGTTTGTTTATTCATTTTTATGGCTGGCTCAGCGCACCCCAAGGGCAGGGCTGGCACAGCATGTGGTGCTGGGGATTGAACTGTGGTCCCTGAAGCTACCCAAGCTTTCCCAAGCAGGTACTTTAGACCACTGAGCCATCCCGCCGGGCCCCTGTTTCTGCTGTTTTTACTCTTAAAAATATAATTTAAAAAATGCTGTAGGGGCTGTGGAGAAAAGGGAAATTTTCTCCACTGTTTCTGAGAGTGCCGACTGGTACAACCAACCAGTCTCCCTTTTTCAATTGCCTGTAGTTATTCTCTTTTTAATTTCGTATACAGTTCTTTCATTTTCTTTCTTCTTCCAATTTTATATATACATATCTGGTGATATGAATAGCTGGTTGGAAGGCAACACTAGGTATTATAGAAAAAGCTATGAAATTCATAATACTTTATTGTAGGAGACCTTCTTAGGTCCTTGTTTTGATCCGAGAAGTCACCCACACTTTGTTAAATGAAATTCTGTATCACTTGCAATTTTTTGTTTTAATACTATTTTTTACTCAATTTTTAAAAAATAAAAAAGGAAGTTGTCCTGACAAAAATAAATAAATATAAAAAGAAAGATTTGTGTTAATATTGCTTGAGTCATTAAATGTCTATATTTTGTACTGAGTAACTAATTTCAAAATAATATACAATGTATAAACCACTGTTACTCTCCTATTTATTTATTTATTTATTTATTTATGGTATCTAGTGCAGGTTCTACAGGGTCTCACTACACAGGTCAGACTCATAGTGATTCTCCTGTTTTCAGCTTCCCAAGTGCTGAGATTACAGGCATGCATCCCACACCCAGTCTCAATCGCCATCTCAGCCTGCCCTGGAGGTGGGACCAGCACAGCAGGCCGGGGATGGAACCCTGGCTGCTGCACTCTGCTTAAGCAGGTACATTAATCTGCTGAGCTATCTGGCTAGCCCTTCTCCTATTCTCTTGTTTTGAAACTTTATTTTATTTTTCCCCTTTAAAAAAAAAAAAAAGTACAGTGCTTAAGGCTGGGTGTGGTGGTGCCTGCCTGTCATTCCAGCACTCAGGAGGCTAAGGCAGGAGGATTACTGTGAGTTCTCTAGTTAAGCTAGGTTACAAAATGAGTTCAAGGCCAACCTGCACTACATTGCTAGTCCCTACCTAGAAAGAAAGAAGGAAAGAAAGAAAGAAAGAAAGAAAGAAAGAAAGAAAGAAAGAAAGAAAGAGGTATGATGCTTAGTGCATTACACAGCAAAATTTCGACCAGTCCACTGCCATAGATCCATGTGTGTCTTCTGTCTTCCCTGGATGCCCAACTGACAAAAGACACTATGGAATAAAGCAGCTGGGTCTTCTGCAGTGCTGTTCAACTGGATTCCCATCCTTGAATGGTCTTTTTTTTTTTTTTCACTTGCTACCTGTGTCTCCCGTTTCTCACCCGTGGGGTCATTTTTCCAGTTGAAGGGCTCACCTGGAAGCCTTGGTGTTGGGCTTTCGCTTTAGGGAAGCAGGGATTATTGCATTCGTCTATGTCTCTGCTCATCATCCGTAGTGAGTCTATGTCACAAGGCTGATGTGTCACACGATGACAGCAGGCAGCTGGGAGGGGCCTGCCTCAGACACAGAGGCCCTCAATAAATTCCAGTTATTGCCTTGGCCAAACAAAGAGAGCCTCTGAGGAAACAGAGGCAGCTCAACTTGTTCCCAGTACTGAGAAGAATTCATTACTATATATTCAACATCCTTGATCTTTCCTTCTCTAGCTTCCAGCTGGACATTTGTATGTTTTCAATTATTTTACTGGGAAGCAATAAAAAGGGGGGGGGGGCTGGAGGTGTTCTATACACACAACTGTCACCGATGCAGGCAACAGCAAAATGCTGCAGAAGGTTCCCACCCCAATCTAATCACCTGGGGCATATCAATTTGAAACAGAATTGATCTAAAGATCTCATATGTAGACTACCCTGAGGTATCTTATGGTGGGGGAGACTTTTACACAGTCACACAGCTGATGTTTGGAATTATTTCAAAGTTGTTCCCAGCTCTTTGTGGGTGGAAGGTGTCCCTCACATAATTTGCCTCATCTTTGCTTAACCGTCACAGGCGGCCAGCAGTGTCTTGACGCAGACCTCACGAAGAACCATTTCTAATACCTCCCTGAGTGTGGGCAGAGGTCTGAATGTCAGAACCAATACTGGCTTTTCACTTTCCTCTGAGGCCCCAGCAGGGCAACTCCAATTCCACAGAGCCTTTGCTATAAATGTCCCCTCGTTTCCTGTCCTTTCCACTGACCTTTCTTTTTGTCACGCCTTAGCATTTCCTCAGACCATTTCCTTGGAATGCTTTTCCCTTCTTTCTGTCTAGTTTGGAGCCATTCTTCAAGGTTAACCCCTTTCTCTTTCTTTCTCTCAGATTCCCGGCCTGCTGCTTCTCCTCTTGGCTCTTGCCAACGGGATCTAGTGCCTTCTCGCTGCTCTCTGAACCCAAGTATGCTCTTTTCTCTCTACCGAGGCCAGCTCAAGGCCAGGGCTAAAGTCACAAGTAGCTGCTTCACCCACAACATTACCCTTTCCTGAACCTTCCCTCTAGGTAAGTTTCTTATATACCCATAACTTATAACTACACACTTGTAGGTCCTTGTCCTACGCTGGTCCCAATTTTCTTCAAAGTGGAGACAGTCTGAAAGCTATGGCACAGGTCAGGGCCTCAGCACAGTCTCCCTCAATTGAAGAGGGAAAGTTGGAGTCTGTGAAGACTAACAGGGCCAGTATTTTCAGGAGAGGAGCCTTGGAGGGGAGCTCCACAGAGGAACTATTTCGGAGATCCCCAGACGGTTCTCCCAGGATTCTCAGCGGCACACTGCTCAGCACAGCGCTGTATGAGAGAGGTGCTCGAGGCTCCAAGAGGAATCACCCAAGAGGAGAAAAAGGCAGCAGTGACTGGAATTCACAGAGGACTGGGAACAGGGCCCCTTTCCACGAGTCAGACTGAAAACGTTGAGGATTTATGGGGCCTGGCTGCTTAGCATGCAAAGAAAGGTGTGTCCTCGGTGAAAGAACAATTCTCTCTGACGTTGTCCTTGTTTTACCTGACAAATCATAAAAGCAAAGTCCAAAGTATTACATTGTTTCCAAGTCACATAACCACAAACAAAAACAAAGCTCACAGATACTTATAGGAGTCCAAAACAGATATCTATTTCCCAATAAGGTAGAATTTATAACATCTGGCACCCCCTGAAAAGATAACCAGAGGGCTTGTGGGTTAGCTCAGTTATCTAAAGCTTGGGCAAACTTAGTCAGGCGGAGGGGACCTTGGTTCGATCCCCAGCACCACATGCTACATCACATCTGCCCTTAAGGCAGCCTGAGCCAGCCAAAAAAAAAAAAAAAAGTATCCTTCTCAAAAGATAACCAGACATGCAAAGAAACAGGAAGATACATTCAATTGTGTGTGTGTGTGTGTGTGTGTGTGTGTGCGTGTGTGTGTAAAATCTATCAATCAAAAATGAACCGGAACTGACACAATTATTAGAAACTGGTCAGCTACAGCCCTATAACTTTATTCCATATGTCCAAAATTAAGTAGAAGCATGACAATATATAAAACCATGTATGTGGTGATACACGCCTGTAATCCCAGCTCTTGGGAGGTTGTAAACAGGCAGATCACTATGAGTCAGATCTAGTATTGAGACCCTGAACACCCTATAGATCCTTCCCTAACATACAAAACAAAACAAAAAATATGTAAATTAAACTTATAGAGACATTGCTAAAAATAAAAAAAGCTAATTGATTGGTTCTGGGAAAACGGGCTCGCCCTCTACAAAAGATTGAACTTAGACCCATATTTCTTAGTGTGTACTAAAATCAAATCAAAATGAACCAAAGACCTAGATTGTAAAATAGAAGCACTAGGCTGAGCATGATGGCGCGTGCCTGTAGCCTCAGCATTACGGAGGCTGAGGCAGAAAGATGGCCGTGAGTTTAGGGCCAGCCTGGGCTACACTGTGAGACCCTGTCACACAACAAACAAACATCAATCAGAAACAGGTGGAGTCTTCTAGAAGATAAAATAATAAAAATTCTTTAAGATATAGGCATAGGCAAAGATTTTCTGGTGGAAACTCCACCTGCACAAGAAATAAGATCAACAAACTGACAAATCATATCAAATGAAAACACTTCATTCCAGGGGGCTGGGGAGATAGCTCCGAGGCACAAGTGCCTGCTGGGCAAGTGCAAGGTTGTGAGTTCGAGCCCTGGTTCCAAAAAAAAAGAAAAGAAAAAAAGAAAACACTTCATTCCAGCAAAGGAAATTACTAACAGAGTGAAGAGACAACTTGCGTAACAGGAAAAAAGTTTCTTTTCTGCTATACTTTACATAGACTACTAACATCTTTTTTTTTTTTTGTCTTTTGGAGACAGGGTATCATTATGTAGTTGAGGCTGGCCTTGAGCTCACTTTTGTAGCCCAGGCTGGTCTCAAACTCGCACCAATCCTCCTGCCTCAGCCTCCCAAGTGCTGGGATTACAGGCGTGAGCCACCATGCCTGGCTTTATTAACATCTTGAATACATGCAGAATTTAAAAATTGAGACTCTCCTAAATAAACAACCCAATTAAAAAAAAAATAGGCAACTGACACAGTCATTTCTCAAAAGAAGAAATACAACGGTCAACAAGTATGTAAAACATGATGAACATTTTTGGCCATGAAAGAAATGCAAATCAAAGCGGCTAAGCCTCTATTTTACTCTAGAAAGAATAGTTATTATCATCTTGAGCCGAGCATGCTGGTTCGTGCCTATAATCCTAGCCCTCAGGAGGCTGAGGCAAGAGGGTCATCGTGAGAGGAGGCCAGCCTCGATTACAGAAGCAAGTTCAAGGCCAGCCTGCACTACATAGCAATGCCCTGTCTCAAACAAAACAAAACTGAAGAAATAAAAATTGTCCAAATAAAATAAAGAGAAAAGTGGATTAAAAAGAAAAAGGGCATCAGTAAGCCATTGGACGATTTCAAGCCTAACATACTTATAAATGGAATTCCCAAATGAGGTGAGAGAGGAAGAGGAAGAACCAAAAAATACTGGGAGGAATAAAATCCAAAATGTTCTTTTTTTTTTTTTTTTTTTTAATGTTCTTATGTTGGAAGGAAACTATCCAAGAGGGTTGTTGACTTCCCCAAATAAGAAATGTTGAGAGGGCCCAGCGGGATGGCTCAGTGGTCTAAAGCACCTGCTTGGGGAAGCTTGAGCAGCTTCAGGGACCTCGGTTCGATCCCTGGCACCACATGCTGCACCAGCCCTGCCCTCAAGGCGGGCTGAGCCGGCCATAAAAATGAGTGAATAAACAAAGGTTCTGAAACAATAATAAAAATAATAATAAATAAAAAAAATTAAAGAAAAAAAAAGAAATGTTGAGAAAAAAGAAAAAAGAAGGAACTGCACCAAGCCGTATTATCAAATTTGTACTGTGCCAGCCAGCTTTCTATCACTGCAACAAGTGCCTGGAATTATAAAGAGAAAAGATGTATTCAGCTCAGAGTCTTAGAGGCTGCAGCCCATGGTTCGTTGGCCCTGATGGGTTGTGCCTGTGGCGAGCTGACACACCAGGGCAGGAGCTTGTGGTGGGGCGGACTCCTCCTCTCATGGCTGGAGTTAAGAGGGATCAGGAGGGAGGGGACAGTGACCCATGGTCTCCTTTCTGAGGACACTGCCAGGGACCTCAGCTCCAGATGCCACTTGTCAAAGATTCCTCCATCTCCCTATAACACCACACTGACAACCACTATTTTACTGTAAGGACCTTAGGAGGATAGTTTCACAAATAATAGCAGCTGAAAACAGTTCTAAGTTTTTGCTTTGGGTAGTACTAGGAATTGAACCCTGGGCCTTTACACTGAGCTATATCCCTAGCCCTTTAATTTGTTTTTAAACATTTGAGACAGGATCTCACTAAGCCTCTAAATTGCCCAAACTGGGTTTCAACTTGTAATCATTCTGCTTCAGCCTCCAGGTTGCACCGTGACCCACTAAACAGCAGTCAAAAGAAAAAAAAAAAAGCATTAATGTATAAGGCAACAGCATAAGAAACTGTAAGGAAAATACTTTCAATTTAGGGCCCGGCGGGATGGCTCAGTGGTCTAAAGCACCTGCTTGGGAAAGCTTGGGCGGCTTCAGGGACCACGGTTCGATCCCCAGCACCACATGCTGTGCCAGCCCTACCCTCGGGGCAGGCTGAGCCAGGCCATAAAAATGAGTGAATAAAGAAACAAAGGTTCTGAAACAAGAAAAAATAAAATAAGTAAAATAAAAAATTCTTTAAAAGAAAAGAAAAGACCTGAGGCAGTTACAAAGGAAAAGTCCTATTCACTCAGGATTCTAGAGGTTCAGTCCAAGATCAGATAGCCTGTTGCTCTGGGTCTCTGGTGAGGGTGCTGGATGGCAATGGGCAGGACTGTGTAGAACAGCAGACTGCTTGTGTCATGAGCTGTGAAGTAGGGACCTCGATGGGCTAAGGTGCCACAGTTCCCTTCGGGGGCAGATCCAGAAAGACCCAAGGACCTCCCTGATCTCATCTCTTAAGGGCTTACAGCAACTCCTAATAGCACCCTGGGCTCCAAGCCCTTAACAAATGAACATTTGGGGACTGTATCTGTATTCAAATGATGAGGGGATGGAGAGAGAGAGAGAGAGAGAGAGAGAGAGAGAAAGAGAGAGAGAGAGGCTCCGTGTAATCACCACTAAGATAAGAGGGCATTTCCATTTCCCTCCAAAGTTTCCCTTGTGTCCCCCTAAAGCATCTCCAGAAGGAATCACTATCCCTATTTCCACCATCAACTCTTCTATAACTGAAATCATAGTCTCCTGTACACTTGTGCACCTGCCTTCTCTTGCTAGACATTATGACTGAAATTCATCAATGTTATTGTTGTAAATAGTGGGAGATACCTGGGTCGCAGAGATAGCTCAGTAGTCTAAGCACCTGCATGACAAGAGAAAAGACCAGGTTCAATTCCTAGTACCACATGCTATGTGAGCTACATAGTGAGACCCTGTACCAAATACTATTTAAATAAATTTAAACAGTAGTAGATACCATTTTTTATGATGATCAAACCACTACAGGGCCTTGTGCATGCTATATTAGGCAAGTGCTTTACCACCGAGTTACAGCCTCAGCCCAAGATAAACTTTTTTGTTTAAAGTGAAAGAACTAAATGTTTATGTGATGAAAAATATATCAAACAAAATAGATATAATGGGGTAAAGAGACCCAAATGTGTATATGTGTGAAAATGCCACACTGAAACCCAAACATCTTATAAGATTAATATGCACTCATAAAACACATAAAATGTATTAGGTTTTTTTTTTTTTTTTTTTTTTTTTTTTTTTTTTTTTTTTTTTTTTTTTTTTTTTTTTTTTTTTTTTTTTTTTTTTTGTCTTTTTGAGACAGGGTCTGCTATTATGCAGTTCAGGTTGGCCTTGAGCTCACTTTTATAGCGCAGGCTGGTCTTGAACTCACACCAATCCTCCTGCCTCAGCCTCCCGAGTGCTGGGATTACAGCGATGCACCACCACACCCGGTTTGTATTAGTTTTAAAATACTAAAATACATGTATGGGTTAGAGTTTCATGATAATATAAATTAAAACTACCCAATGGTGTCTGTTAATAAAACTGTTAGAAAGATTTAAAGAGAGATTTAATAAGTATGAGAGAGAGAAAGAGAGAGAGAGAGAGAGAGAGAGAGAGAGAGATAATAAAAAGAAATAGGATGATGGGGCTGAGGAGATAGTTCGGAAGTCTAAGTGCCTGCCTGGCAGGCTCAAGGACCTGGCTCACCTGGAATCCCAGCGCTGGGGAGGCTGAACACAGGAGGATCAGCACGAACCCAAGCTGTGCAGCAAGACCCCGTACTAAATACATGAAAGAAAGAAAGAGAAAAAGAACTGGGATTGTTATGGTTTATGTCTAGTTGTCCCCCCAAAGCCTCGTGCAATTATGGGGACTTCTATAGATTGAGACTTGACTCATGAGTCACTGGGATTATGTGTTTTAGTGCTAATTGGATTATGGGTCTGAATACTTCTGGTATTGTGGGTGTGGCCTGAGGTGGATAGGCTAAGGCAGAGAGCTTGATGTAATTTAAAGAAAGACAGAGAGACAGACTTGCACTGTTGCTCTCTGCTTCCCTGGTTGTTCCGTTGCTGCTGCGCCACTGTTGCTGTTCTGCTGCCATGAACTGCTGCTCTCTGCCATGTTCCACTCAGCCTTGGAGCTGGCTGAATATGGACTGAAACCTCTAGTAACTGTGAGCTAAATAAATCTTTACTTCCTTCATTTTGGGTGTCAGGTATTTGTCCCAGCAATGAAAGAAAAGTAACTAAGACAGGTATCAAGGAGCAAGAGATGGAGACTGAATATAAAACAGAGAGCTGGGCAAGACAGAACATGCCTGCAGTTCTAGCACTCAGGGAACAGAAAGATCACTGAGTTCAAGGCCAGCCTAGCCTACCTAGTGGATTAAAGTTTAGCATGAGCAATATGGTGAAACCCTGTTTTGTTTTGTTTTTAAATCAAATAAGTAATAGAGAGACTGATGAGGCACAAGTCTGGCTTATCCTCTGAGACAGGAAGAGCCCTGAGTCCCAACAGGAAGTAGCAATGATCACATTGCAGAGCACCCCGCCTGGTGCTACAGTTGTTCCCAGAAGCTTTTCAAGTGCATGTGTGAGTAGGTGGACTATTAAGATTTTCCTACTGTGGATTGCTAAGGTTGCTTCTAGTTTGCTATATTTTGAGTAATGGCAAAAAATTATTCTTTATCAGTTGCCTTTAAAAAGAAAGAAAAAGTATGAATACAATTAAATGTCAGAGCCATTTCCCTACCCTTTCTTCTCCTTTAAGGTAACCAAGGAGATGGAGTAAGTGTTGCCCAGAAAAGGAAAAGGCACACAGAGAGGAGAACCTAACAACATCGACATTTAAAACTAGAATGAATAAAATACAAAGACAAGATGTAGTAAGAAAAAATAAAAAGGTTTTCTGCCAAGCAAGGTGATCAGTCAATATAATGGTGACATCTAACGTTACAGCCAGGAAGCTTCTGAGTGACAAATTGAGGTGATAATTGTTTTCTATGCAGATTGATGAGTCAACAGATTTCACCGATAAATGTCACCTCGGAACGTTTGCAAGATCTGCACATGCGGTGAAATTCTAGAATGGCTCCTTCTGTACAAAGAGCTGCTCCAAACAAGCCAACCCCCCAAAATGCATTTACAAGCAATTCCCACTTATTGGGGGGTAGAGGCACTGTCTGAAACTCCTGCTTGAGGTCTACAAGGACTGGTCATACTGAACACTGTCTATCCTGTGTTTTTCTCTATGCACATGCCTCTGATAAAATTTATGAACTAGTACAGCAAGAGATTTACAAAAACAACTAACAGTAAAATACAACAACTATAACAATGTACTGTGGCACAAGCATTTGGGATGTGCCTCTGTCTCTCAAAAAAATTTCACCATCCTGTTCTCTCCTCCCCTCCTCGTGTGTGACAGTGTGAGATGACAAGTTGCCTGTGGGATGGCATAATGTCAGATGAGTGATGGAGGCATTGGTGGCATTGCCACTCTTGTATTCTATGCCCATTACTGGTAAACCTAAAGGTTTCTTGACCATAAATGCCACAGTACTAGGACAGCCCATCTGATGGCCAGACAGCTACTGCCAAGGTGGGAGGGCAGCTACCGCTACGCAGGGCTGGTTCGTGTCCCAGGCAGGACCGAGTGCATGAGATGACATGTGATCATGCTACACCCCACCGAAGTGGATGAAGTGTTCATTTCTGGAATTTTCCACTTAGGATTTTTGCACTGCTGTTGACTGCAGGTAACTGAACCCCTGAAGGGAGGCTGCTGGGAAAGTTCGTCTTCAGATCTGGAACACAAAGGTCTGGGCTGCAAGAGCTCAGTGGACATCCATCTGGACAGAGCCACTGACATTCTGCTCCATGGCCGAAAGTGAGCCAAGGAAATTCTGATTGCTCACCCCATGCTGTGGGTGTCACAGCCTGTCACAGAAGGAATATGGAAACTCTGGAGGAGGTGACAGAAATGGCCAAGCTCATGAGATCAAGTTCATGAGGACTGATTCACCCAAAATGTTTTTAAAATTGTATGATTACTTGGACCAAAGCCATGTAAATACTCTACAGACAGAAACAGGGTGACTTTGCAGAGGGTTACTTTTGGAAAGAGCTACCTAAAAAATGAAAACAGAAGACTCTCGAAATTCTTGTTTTGTTTCTTACACAGCAGGAAGGCAAGGGATTTTTCAGACAGGGCCTAGCTATGTGCTTCAGGCTGGCTTTGAACTGACTGCATGGCCTAGGCTGGCCTCAAATTCTCAGAGATCAATCCTCCTGCCTCAGCCTCCTAAGAGCTGAGATTACAAATGTACATCACCACATCTAGAAACTTAAAATTGTTACTGTATATATTTACATACAGTACATAGTGATTACATTCATCATTGGGAGTTGGTACATGTTGGGAAAAATGCTTTAAATTCAAGCTGCGGCCGGGCGTGGTGGCTCACGCCTGTAATCCCAGCACTTGGGAGGCTGAGGCAGGAGGATCGTTGTGAGTTCGAGACCAGCCTGGGCTACAAAAGTGAGCTCAAAGCCAGCCTGAACTGCACAGTGAGACCCTGTCTCAAAAAAATAAAAAAATAAAAATAAAAAAATAAAAAAAATAAATAAATTCAAGCTGCAGGAGCCCCATGGGATGGCTCAGTGGTCTAAAGCGCCTGCTTGGTAAAGCTTGGGCGGCTTTAGGAACCGCGGTTCGATCCCCAGCACCACATGCTGCGCCAGCCCTTCCCTTGGGGCAGGCTGAGCTGGTCATAAAAATGAGTGTATAAACAAACAAAGGTTCTGAAACAAGAAAAAAAGAAAATTCTTAAAAAAAAAAATTCAAGCTGCAGTCTTCTTGGATTAAAAAAAAAAAAAGTTTCGACATGGTAGCACACTGGAGTACCACATGCTGCGCCAGCCCCACCCCCAGGGCAGGCTGAGCTGGCCATAACATAAAGAAATAAATAAAGGTGAGTTTTTGTCAATACACCTCTAAAGGTTTTTAAATTGTTTCATATTTGGTCAAGTTTAGATTTTTTTTTTCTTTTTTGTACAGGGTCTCACTGAACAGCTCAGACTCATAGCAATCCTTTCGTTTCCTGCCTCCCAAGTGCTGGGATTATAGGCATGCACTACCAAATCCAGACTTCAAGTTTGGATTTGTAAGAACTTCATTTTTAATTTGTAATAAAAGTTTACAACTTGATTTAAAAAATAAAAGTCAACAAACTGCAAGCACCTGTTAATAAAGGTCTTAAATAACAAATAGAAAATATATATAGGGAGAGTAAGTAGGAAGGGCCAACCAAATAGTTCAGTGGATTAAAGCACCTGCTAGCAGGCACGGAAGCTGGGGGTTGGATCCCTAGGCCTGTCACGCTGGCCCCGCCCCCAGGGGCATGCGGAGACAGCGATGGAGACTGGGTGTGGTGATGTGCGTTTGTAATCCCAGGTCTTGGGAGGCTGTCAACCGGTGGATCACTGCGTCCAATCTCATAGTGAGTCCCTGTTTAGACCAGCGTTTCTCAACCTGTGGGTTGCAACCCCTGCGGGGGTTGAACAACCAAAACACAGGGGTCGCCTAAATTCATCGGAAAATGTTATTTATTTGGAATTACAGTTTTGTGGTAGCCACCAAAATTATGTTTTGGTTTGGGGTCACTGCAACATGAGGAACTGTATTGCAGGGTCACAGCATTAGAAAGGTTGAGAATCACTGCTGTAGACCCTTCCCTAAAATACAAAAACAAGCAAACAAACAAAAAACCTTCAAGGCTTGCTTCTTAGCTCAGTTGTTTAAGCTACACCATACAGGCCCTGAAGGCAGCCTGAGCAAGCAGAGAGAGAGAGAGAGAGAGAGAGAAAGGAGGGAGAGAGAGAGAATAGGAAGAATACATCATTCTCTACACAAAAGACTTGGAAATTATTTTCGGAATGTTTTATCTCTAACGCGGTCATCTAATATACTATGAGCTGGAGATAAAATGATTCATGCACAGACGTTCTCTGAGATCAGCAAATGACGTCAAGAGTTCTTCCACAGGAGAAAGACTAGCAGTGTTAATGAAGGTCTGAATGAGACTGAGAAGTGTGTGATATCCTCCCACTTTTTAAAAAATGTTAAAGGAACATGTAGTTTTTCCTTTTATGTATTTATTTATTTTTAAACTTTTTTTTAATGTTATGGCCTGCTCAGCCTGCCCTGGGGGTGGGGCTGGTACAGCATGTGGTGCTGGGGACCCAACCAAGGACTCTCCGGTTGCCTAAGCTCTCCTAAGCAGGTGCTTTAGACCTCTGAGCCATCTCACCGGCCCCTCCTCCCACTTCAATACCAGGGATTGTATAGGGTCCATACCTTCAATTTTTAAAAACAAATAAAATTAGTCATGGTCCCAATATCCTGCAGTGATTACAGGTTGAGTATCTTTAAGCTGAAATCCAAAATGTTTCACAATTCAAAGCTTTTTTTTTTTTGCGGTACTTGGGATTGAATTCAGGGCAGGCACTTGTGCCCCTGAACTATCTCCCCAGCCCCTCAAAGCTTTTTTGAACACTAACATGACTCCCTAAGTGTAAAACTGCACCACCCCTGACCTCATGGGGTGGATCACCGTGAAAACACAGGTGCACACCTGTCTGTTGAGCCTGCGGAGGGGAAAAGACCCTCATGGTCCTACAGCCACAATGCACAAACTTTATTTTGTGCTCAAAATTGTTAAAACATATAGAATTACCTTCCTGTGTATATACAAAGTGTTTATAAGAACTAGAGTTGAGGGGCCTGGCAGGATGGCTCAGTGGTCTAAAGCGCCTGCTGAGGAAAGCTTAGGCGGCTGCAGGGACCGCGGTTCGATCCCTGGCACCACATGCTGCGCCAGCCCTGCCCTCGGGGCAGGCTGAGCTGGCCATAAAAATAAATAAATAAACAAACAAAAAGTTCTGAAACAAGAAAAAATAAATAAATAAAGAAAGAAAGAAAGAAAGAAAGAAAGAAAGAAAGAAAGAAAGAACTAGAGTTGAGTCTCTATAAGACTTTAGACTTGAATACCATCCTCAGGATGCCTGTGTGTAAGGAGGCTCCTGTGGCACAAGTGCCTGCCTGGCAAGTGCAAGGTCATGAGTTCAAACCCTGGTCCCACAAAAAAAACCCTGTTCTATGGTGTGGTTTAGAATGTCCCACAGAAGCTACACACAAACACACACACACAAAAAAAAAACAAAAACAAAAAAACCCACATGACACATTTTGGTGAGACAGAATATTGTATAAAATACAATGTGTCAATAAATAAAATGTACTTATTTGCAATTATATATAAAAGTATATGCACATATATTTATCACATATTATATATGTATAATAAAAAGAATCAGCTATTTTTCAGACCCTGAGACAGAGTTGCCCAAACCTTCTAGGTTTAAATGTCTGAAACTGTGTGAAATAATAAATGTTTGTTGTTGTAAGGTACTAAGTTCCAGGGTAATTTGTCCCGTGCCAGTCAAGAACTAATAATACAGCAACTCCTGTGCGACCTTCCCTCTCAACTCTTTCCGGCTCCCTAGGGCTGGGTCTCCAGAGGAAAGAACAGCCTCAGTCACTGCAACAGAGCTCTGACTCCTGGGAGCTGCTATTCTCAATGCTATTCATCATTCCTTTCCCAATAACTTGGCAGGTCATGGATTTTAGGTACATGCTTAATTCTACAAAGAGAATCCAGACTGATTATAGCAAGAAAACAGTGTGTGTTGCAGTGCGTCTCTCTTCTGTGTGCATGAGGGTAACGTGTTGAGAGATGAAGCAATTTTACCATCTTCAACCCTCATCAGCAGCGAATAAGTGTAATTTATTAAATTGCTGTTCACTCGCTGACCTTAAAATTTTCATTTCTGACAAATAAAATTTATATAATTAGGATTAACATTAATGGTACTAGAATTTTTTATGAGTTAGTGCACTGTCTTAATATTTGTATTATAGAATGGAATTTTAATTCAGTACTGCTGTACTATTCTTTTTAATTTATTTTATTTTATTTTTTTCTTGTTTCAGAACTTTTGTTTGTTTATTTATTTATTTTTATGGCCAGCTCAGCCTGCCCTGAGGGCAGGGCTGGCGCAGCATGTGGTGCCGGGGATCGAACCACGGTCCCTGCAGCCACCCAAGCTTTCCTAAGCAGGCGCTTTAGACCACTGAGCCATCCTGCTGGCCCGATTCAGCTTCAGTTTTAGTGATAGGAGACTGTATACTTTTCTTTCACAATGAAGAAGAATGCTACTCTTTTTTTGTTGTTCAAATCAATAAGAAAAGGTGTCTCAAGTTACAACTGTAAGATATAGTTATCTTCCTGGAATGGGCTGAAATGTGGAGCAATTTTAGGAGGCAGGAAGTGTATTTTTCATGTGGGCCTGGGCAGCCCTCAAGATGGTGGCCAGTGGGCCCACCTCCCCTTATCTATGCTCTTGTCTAGCTTCTACATTGGGCTGTGGCCTGGATCTAGTGACAGTGTGTAGCAAGTATTATTCCAGTAGGGTAATTTCCCTTCTGAGATTAGGCTACCAAAATAGGGTGACTCCTGATTACTGCAGAGAGATCCAGGTGGCAAACAACTCAGGTGACTCTGGCCAACACTTCCTGAGGAGCCATGGCCAAGTTCAACAAGTGAGGACTTGTCCTGCCAAACACCCTGTGAGTGACCTTGGAGACAGACTTCCCCCCAGTGGGCCTTTCAGATGACTGCAGGCCCAGCCAACACCTGTTAGTGACTCAGTTGGCGACCTGAGTCCTGACCCACAGAAACTGTTAAGACAGTGAGCTGTGCACTCACGATTTAATTAAGTGAAATATCCAGGCCTGGTGGTGCATGCCTGTAATTCTGGACTCGGCAGGCTGACACAAGAGGATCGCTGCAAGTTCAAGACCGGCCTGGGCTACATAGCGAGTTCAAGGCTATGTGGGTTCTAGATTCATCAGCTAGGGAGGCTGAGCCTCAAACCCCGTTTGGTGCCAGATTTCTGGTGCTCAGTTGCCGCAGGAGGGTGCCCTTCCCGTGCCACAGGCCACATGGAAGTGCGTGCTTCCCGGGAAAGCACGGGGCGTGGCTAATGTCCGTAGGTGGAAGAGGTCAGAAAGCTACTCCCAGGGTCAGCAGGATGTGGGAGGAGGAGCAGGGCATCCCAGGCGAATGTAATAGAGTGTGCCAAGCTGCAGGCACACAGAGTGCTGCTTGTGCCAAGAGCGTAGGTCGCTACTCCTTTCAGAGAAGTTTGTAGTCAGCTACTCATCTTCTCCATATTCTGACCTTCACTTCGATTGCTAAGTAATTCCCCCCCCCTTTTTTTTTTCTTTTTTGTTTTGTTTTTTCTATATTTAGGACAGGATCTACAAGAGTCTACAGGGTCTCACTAGGTAGATAGGACTCAGAGATCCTCCTGTTTTTAGCTTCTCAAGCACTGGGATTACAGGCATGCACAACCACGCCCAGTCTCAATCACTGTCTCACCGCAGCTTGGGGGTAGGGCCAGCACCGCAGGCCGGGGATTGAACCCAGCCACTGCGCTCTGCCTAAGCAGGCACTTTAGTCCACTGAGCTCTGAGGCAGCCCCCCCCCCCTTTATTTGAGATCGGATCTGGTCATGTAGTTTATATTATGTAGCCTGTAACTTCTGGCATTTTCCTCCTGCCTCAGCTTCTCAAGTACTGGGATGTACCTCCATAGCTGGCTGTAATACCCTGTCTGAATTCTATTAAGAATGGAAAAATGTTAAGCGTGCTTTTTTTTTTTTTTTTTCAATATTAACTGGATACTGAACCCAGAAACTTCATCCTGAATTATATTGCCAGATCTTTTTTTTTTTTTTTTTTTTTTTTTTTTTTTTTTTTTTTTTTTTTTTTTTTTTTTTTTTTTTTTTTTTTTTTTTTTTTTTTTTTTTTTTTTTTTTTTTGAGACAGAATCTTGCTAAGTCATTAAATAGTGGCCAGGTTCAGCTTGAATTTACACCCTTTCTGCTCAGCTTCCCCAGCCACTGGAATTCCAGGCCTGTGCCACTGCACCCTGCTAGACTCCACTCTGAACCAAAGGCAGTGAGACAGATGCACAAGTAGTTGAGCAGAGAAATTGGGTTTTTTTGTTGTTGTTGTTTTAACACAGAAGGCCATTTGGAGGATTCGTAAAGGAGGCATTTGTCTGTGGCAACAAAAGCACACTTTGCACACTGCCCACGTGCCACCCACGTCGGGGGCCCAAGGGCCACAGAGCAGTCTGCTTCCCTGGGACAACGGGAAGATCAGTCCTAAACTTGAGAACCACAATCAAGCTTCTATAGTTAAATGTAACGTGAAATAATCTTACACCAGACCCTAAAGGCCGACTGATCGTTGTGGTTTGTATCCATTTTTTTTTCTTTTTTTCTTTTTTTTTTTAATTTATTTTTGTGGCTGGCTCAGCCTGCCTTCAGGGCAGGGCTGGTGCAGCATGTGGTGCCGGGGATCGAACCGTGGTCCTGCAGCCGCCCAAGCTTTCCTAAGCAGGGGCTTTAGACCACTGAGCCATCCTGCCGGGCCCTGTAGTTTGTATCCAGTTGTCCCCACAAAGCCTCCTATAAATCATGGGATTGTCAAGCACGTGGCTCAAGGGGCGGGGCCAGAGGACCAGGGCGGGGCTTGGGGCATGGCCAATAGAGGTGCCAACCATTAAAACTGACAGCTCTCAGAGGCCTTCCCCCCCAGGCAGCGGTCTCTCAGTGGTGCGGAGTGAAGCATCCTGGACATGGTGACATAGAGTCTCGAGGTCCTGCTATATAATTCAGGCTGCTTTAGATTATGAAACCTCCAGTAACTGTGAGCTAAATAAACCTTTCTTTCCTTCATTTTGATTATCGGGTATTTGTCCCAGCAACAAGAGAAGAGTAACTAAGACATCCTGTTTTCAGCTTCCCAAACACTGGGATTACAGGTGCACACCACCATGCCCAGTCTCAGTCACTATCTCAGTGCACATGGTGGTGTGCATCTGTAGTCCTAGTGCTTGCTAGGCTGAAAATAGGAGGATCACTATAAGTCAGAGCTGTGTAGTGAGACCCTGTAGACCTTGTACTAAGCACATTAAAAAAAAAAAAAAAAAAAAAAAAAAAAGCATTGCATTAAACCTATAGTAATCAGATTGAGAAGAATTGACATTCTTACTATCCTCAGTCTTCCAAATCATGAACATGATATATTTCTCCTACAAAATCCACTAGGTCATGGATTCGTTTCACACATCACTAAGTGTATTCTTTTTTTTTTTTTTTTGTGGGACCAGGGTTCGAACTCACGACCTTGCACTTGCCCAGCAGGCACTTGTGCCTCGGAGCTATCTCCCCAGCCCCACTAAATGTATTCTTGACATTTCATGTTGTTTTTGCTGTTCTTGCAAGGGATTGAATTCAGGGCCCAATGCATGCTACATCCATGCTTTACCATTGAGCTAAAGTTCGGCCTCCATGAATATTTTTTATGGCCAGGTTGTTGAGAAGTATTTACTTATGGTTTTATTTTGATGTACTATCTTTGTCTTATTTTAGGATTAGCAATTCTAGCTTCATGAAATCAATTGGCAAGTGTCTTAGTCACTTTTTTTAAAAATGTATTTCATACAGGGTCACACTATGCAGCTCCGACTCACAGTGATCCTCCTGCTTCAGCTTGTCCAGCACTGATATTACAGCCCATCTGGGTGGCCAGCTCAGGGCACCTGCGGGGTGGGATCAAACTCTGGTCCCTGTACTTGCTTAAGCAGCCACTTAATCCACTGAGCTATCTCACTGTCACTTTAGTCACTTTTCTTGTTGCTGAGACAAAATACTCAACAGTCAAAGTTAAAGGAGGACAGATTTATTTAGTTTACAGTTTGTAGAGATTTCTGTCCATACTTGGTTGCATCAAGGCAGAGTGGCACATGGCAGAGGGGCTTTGTGGAGAAGAAATAGTTTATGGCAGCCAGAAAATAGCAAAACCAACAAAGGGCAATCGCAGCTCTTTCTATCCTGTCTATCTTGTCCAGGCTATGGGCAGGGAGCACACACACCTTCGTGATGCTGAGCCCAGCCTTGCACCATGAATCAGTCCCAGCACCAGCCACTCCAGATCCATCTACCTCTGAAAAAGTCCCACCTATGAATAAGACTTTGGGGGGACATGGAACCCAAGCCATAGCAGGAAGTGTTCTTCCTCTCCTATCTTACAGAAGGGATTTAAGAGAACTAGTGCTAATTTTTCTTTAAAGTTTTGGCAGAATTATCCAATGGAACTATCAGAGCCTAAAGGTTTCTTGATTTTAGAGTTTAAATATTATTAATTCAATATCCCCCAAAACTACAGAGCTATTTAAATGATCTATTTCATATTCAGTGGGTTAATATGACCACTAGTGTTTCAGTAATTGGTTGATTTCATCTAACTTGTTGAATTTTATTTATTTATTTATTTATTTATTTATTTATTTATTTATTTATTTTATGGCCAGCTCAGCCTGCCCTGAGGGTAGGGCTGGCGCAGCATGTGGTGCCAGGGATCGAACCGCAGTCCCTGAAGCCACCGAAGCTTTCCAAAGCAGGGGCTTTAGACCACTGAGCCATCCCGCTGGGCCTAACTTGTTGAATTTATATAAAGCTCTGGTATTCTTTTCTTTTCAGTGTCTGCTGGGTCTGTAGTGACACCCTCTGAATTATTTCTTATACTGGAAATTGGTTTGTCACTCTTCTAGAGTTTGATAATCTTATTTTACTGATTTTCTCTATTGTTTTTCTTGTTCAATTGCATTGATATAGGTTTTAAATTAAATTCCTCTATCTGCTTATTTTGGGTTAATTTTGCTCTACTTCTTTCTTGAGACTTTGATGCATGGATTATTGATTTTCTGTTATTGCTAGTTTGATCCCATCATGCCTGAAGAACATATTTTGTATGATTTCAATTCTCCCAAGTATACTGAGGTTTGTTCTATGGCTTAGGATACAATGTACCTTGGTGTATGCTCTAAGATGATCTAAAAGAACATGCATTCTGCTGTTGTGAGCTGGAATATTCCATTAACATTGATTAGATCCTGTTGGTTGGTAGCGATGTTGAGTTCTACATTCTTATTCACATTCTGCATAGCTATTCTATCAATTATCAATAGAGGGGCCCAGCAGGATGGCTCAGTGGTCTAAAGTGCTTGCTTAGGAAAGCTTAGGCAGCTGCAGAGACCATGGTTCGATCCCCGGCACCACATGCTGTGCCAGCCCTGCCCTCAGGGCTGGCCATAAAAATAAATAAACAAACAAACAAAAGTTCTGAAACAAGAAAAAAAAATTATCAATGGAGGTATGAAATCTTCAAAAGTAATTTTAATTTGTCTATCTCTTTTTCCAGTTCAATTTTTTTGCTTTAGATATTTTGTAGCTCTGCTGTTTAATGCCTATGTATTTTGAATGTTTCTTGCCATCTTCTTCATAATAATCTCTCCTATCTCTACTAATTTTATTTGCTTGGAAGAATTCTTCATATGATGTTTATAGAGCAACATTTTGTATCTTTTACCTAATATTTGTTTGGTATACTGTTTTACATTCAATGTGTCTGTATCATTATATTCTCAGTAAGCCCATTATGATAGCATATTGTTTGGTGATTATTGTTAATCCACCCTGCCAATTTTAATCTTTTACTTAATATGTTTACAACTATATATTTACAATATTTATTATTATTTTTTTTTCTTTTGCCTTTTTGAGACAGGGTCTCACTATGCAGTTGAGGCTGTCCTTGAGCTCACTTTTGTAGCCCAGGCTGGTCTCAAACTTGCACGAATCCTCCTGCCTCAGCCTCCCAAGTGCTGGGATTACAGGCGTGTGCCGTCACGCCCAGCTACTATTATTATTTAGATACATGCATATGTTGAATAATGAGACAATTTGTTAACAATGAAAAATAGAAAAATTCAGAGACCTTGGGGCTGTGGAAGAGGAGACATTAAGCCAAAAGCAACTGACCCAGAAGTCTGTATGATGTGTGAGGTAAAGGTAAATGTGGGTGATTCGTCTATCTGGCTTACTTCTCCTTCTGGAGTTGGATTCCAGGTTCTCCTCACCTCAAAGAAATGAGCAAAAAGCCCTGAAAAAGTTTATTTAAGAGAGTAAAAATGAAGCCGGGCATGGTGGCGCATGCCTGTAATCCTAGCACTCGGGAGGCTGAGGCAGGAGGATCGGTGTGAGTTCAAGACCAGCCTGGGCTACAAAACTGAGCTCTAGGCCAGCCTGAACTGCATAGTGAGACCCTGTCTCAAAAAGACAAAAAAAAAGAAAAAAAAATAGAAAAAGAGAGTAAGAGCAAAGATAAAAGTACACATGGTGGCTTTTCTGGTTTCCTCAGCACAAGGAATCAGGAGCAGCAAAGTTCAGTGCAAACGCCACAAGTTTTTAGAAACTGTGGAGTTGGAGATCAGCTTGAAGAACTATAACAGCATTTTTCAAGCACCATAGGCTGAAGTCCACACCCTACCCCAAGTTCTCCATGGGTATCCTGGGGGACCAGCAGCACCAAGATGAGGCCAAGGCCGTGGATATCCCCTACATGGACATCGAGGCACTGAAGAAACTCAACAAAAATAAGAAGCTGGTTAAAAAGCTGGCCAAGAAGTACAACGCCTTTCTGGCCTTGGAGTCTCTGATCGAGCAGATCCCATGAATCCTGGGACCCAGACTCAATAAGCTTGGCAAGTTTCCTTCCCTGCTGACCCACAACAAAAACATGGTGGCCAAGGTTGATGAATTGAAGTCCACAGTCAAGTTCCAAATGAAGAAGGTCCTGTGGCTGTTGGGGTCATGCGAAGATGACAGATGATGAGCTTGTGTACAACATGCATCTGGCCGTCAACTTCCTGACTTTGCTGCTCAAGAAGAATTGGCAGAACTTCTGGGCCCTATACAGCAAGAGCGCCATGGGCAAGCCCCAGCACTTGTATTAGCGCACATCCTAATAAATGTCAGTGCCACAAAAAAAAACCAAAAAACAAAACAAAACAAAAAAAAAAAAAGTATACACTGTGACTGGGAAAGACAGCATAGACTATCACAGAAAACTACAAAGTCTTCATGGTATCGATGTCTCCTTTTATACTATTTAAGTCTAAAGAAAACACACAGGAACTTCCGCATATGGGTCCTAAGAGATGACTGGAGCCCATACCTCAGGCTGACTTGAGGTCTGGGCCATACTAGTGAAACCTGCTCGAGTTCTCACTGGAAATCCATGTGCAGGGCTTTGGGAACTGTGGGACTGTTTTGCACATGTGTCCTGTGAGCTTGTAGCTAACAAGTCACACCTACTTCCCAACCAGCTTTCACCATGCCCTAATATCCTACCTCACTCCCAAAGCCTTATACCCTCCCAGGTTGGGCTTGTGAAGGGTGACTATTTCTAAAGTGTTTGATGGTTGACTTGCTGTTAAAAGGTGGGGGTAGTCAGAAATTTTAGGTCTGTGGGGAGATATTCTGGAAGGCTATATATATCCCCCTTCTTAGCTCCTCCCTTATCTCTTTGCTGCTGCCACAGGTGTTATGCTCTAGTAGAAAATTTGTCTGTATTCTGTTCATGTCCTAACATTTTAGAGGAGGTTGAGACCAAGGACAGTGTACTAATTAATCATGTACCAAAAAATGTAAATGTAGCCCAACATTCATGCTGTGGTTTGGATACTGTTGGGTTAGCCAGCCCTACATTGAGAGCTAAGAGCAAACAGCACAGCTGAGAAATTTTTAAAGTTTTCAGGTTTACCAAAAAGGAAGCTCTAGGGCTGGGGAAATAAATAGCTCAGTAGAATAAGCATTTGCCTGGCAAGCACAAGGGGGTTCTTGTAGGGCCAGCGAGATGATTCAGTGGTCTAAAGCACCTGCTTAGGAAAGCTTAGGCAACCACAGGGACTGAGGTTCGATCCCCAGCACCACATATTGTGCCAGCCCCACCCCTAGCCAGCCATTAAAAAATAAAAGCAAGGGAGCTCTTGTAAGGTTGGGTCCTATAAAGTAGCATCAGAAGAGAGCTTGGATATTGAAAAGGTTAGTATTAAAAAGTAACCACGGGGGCCCGGCAGGATGGCTCAGTGGTCTAAAGCGCCTGCTTAGGAAAGCTTAGGCGGCTGCAGGGACCATGGTTCGATCCCCAGCACCACATGCTTCGCCAGCCCTGCCCTCAGGGCAGGCTGAGCTGGCCATAAAAATAAATAAATAAACAAACAAAAGTTCTGAAACAGGAAAAAAAAAAAATTATTAAAAAAAGAAAAAGTAAAAAAAAAAAAAAAGAAAAAGTAACCATGTACTTTATATTGGGACAATGTAAAGGATTTCTTGGGGGGATAGGAGGAACCCCAAAGACTCTACCCTGTAAGGATTCAGGGGTAGAAAAGTAAAAAACCTTGCTCTGCAAAGACAGCTCTAGGGTACCCTGTTCAAGAAAGGTTGCCTAGGAAACTGGATTGCCGGGTTTCTGAGTCATTCAGAGGCCTCTGAGCTGTGATGCAAAAGGGACTGGCTACTGCCCTAGCCAGTGTCAGACGTTGGTGTTCTCCACATGATTCTGGTATTATAGGCATGTAGAGAAAATTGTGGGGTTGGACTTCCACCCAGATTTCAGAAGGTCTAGGAGGCCCGTTAGTGTGTCCCTGAGAGGAAACTACACACTACTTCCCTAGTAGTACACACTACCAGGAGGTTGTGAGAGAAAAGCTGACAGTGCAGTAGAGGCCCCAGGAAGTTAGAGAAGGCAGAAGTGTGGAACACGTGGGGAAAGCCACAAGGAGGGAGCAAACCCTGCCCAAGAGAGAGGCTATGAGGGCTACAGCCACAGGCAATACGGAAAGCACTGGAGTTCACATCCCCCCACAACTTGCCTCAGGTGCTGGACATGGAGCTACAGGAGTTAATGTTTGTCCTGCTGGGTTTTACACTTGCTTTGGTCTCATTGCATTGTCTTACTAATTCTTCCTTTTGTAATGGGACTATTTACCTTGTGCCATTATATGTTGGTAGTGATTAACTTTTTAATTTTTACAGGGGTTTACAGATAAGAATTTGCCTTATGTATCAGAGGAGACTTTCAGGTTCTTTCTTTCTTCCTTTCTTTCTTTCTTTCTTTCTTTCTTTCTTTCTTTCTTTCTTTCTTTCTTTCTTTCTTTCTTTCTTTTCTTTTTCAGTACCAGGGATCAAACTCTGAACCTTCTACTTGCCAGGCAGGCATTTATGCTGCTGAGCCCTAGAGGAGACTTTGGATTTGGAATTTTTGGCAATGCTAGAACTATTAGGGCTTTGGCAACTCTTAAAGAAGGACTAAATTCATTTTTGTGTAAAGAAATTCACATGAAAGCTGGGTGTGGAAGTGTATACCTATAATCTCAATACTTGGGAGGCTGAAGCAGGAGGACTGCTGTGAATTGGAGGCTAGCCTGGGCTACACAGTGAGTTCAAGGCCAGGCTGAATTGCATGTTAAAACCCTGTCTCAAAAAAAAAAAAAAAAAAAAAAAAAAAAAAAAAAAAAAAAAAAAAAAAAAAAAAAAAAAAAAGAAGAAGAAGAAGAAAAGGAAAGAGAAAAAGAGAGAGAGAGAGCTAAGGCTTCCACCTCAGTCTCCAGAATGCTAGGGTTGCAATGTCCGGCTTATGAAATGTTGTAGTTTATAGCTAGGTCCCAAGTTTGATTCCAAGTAGAGTGTGTGTGTGTGTGTGTGCGTGCGCGTGCTTCTTGGCCTTTGGCTAATATCAAATGTAGTCTTCCAATATTCAGGACTTTCTCAGGGAAGATTTAGGTCCACTCTGGAGAAGCCTCTTCAGAAGACCATTTAAAAACACTTAGCATGGTGCCACATACCTGTAATCCCAGTACTTGGGAGGCTGAGGCAGAAGGATCACTATGAATTTAAGGACAGCCTGGGCTGCTAGATGGTGAGTTCAAGGTCAGCCTGAAGGGGCTGGGGAGATAGCTCACTAGAATAAGTGCCTGCCTGGAGAGTGCAGGGTCCTGAGTTCAATCCCCAGTACTGCTAATAATAATAATAATAATAATAATAATAATAATAATAATAATTATACAAGGTCAGCCTGAATTGCCTATTGAGACTCTGATTCAAAAAACAAAAACAAACAAACAAAAATCCCTTACTTGCTAGACTTGGAGGCTGGATATCTCAGCATTCAAGAGGCTGAGGCAGAAGGATTGCCATGAGTTCATCAGCAGCCTGGACTACACTGCGATTCAAGGCCAGTATGAATGACATAGCCAGGCCTTGTCTCAAACAAACAGCAAATAAAATGAAACCACTTTAGTATCTGGAGTCTTAAAAGCCATGAATCCTTCAGCAGTTCTCAGCCTAAGCCCCAGTGTACACAAACACATGCTGTAGTAAGATCCATAAATAGCCTTGACTCATGCACACAGAGTAGCACTTCCACCGGGCTTCCTTGTTCCAGAACACCGACACATAGATGTGCACACATGTACTCAACAATGTTGCAAGATAGATTTTATGGGCTAGCTCAGTGGACTAAGATAGCTCAGTGGACTAAGCGCCTGCCTAGGCAAGTGCAGGGACCAGGGTTCAATCCCCAGTACCACTTGCCACACTGGCCCCACCCCTGGGAACAATGAGCTGGCCACTAAAACCAGGTGTAGTGGCGCATGCCTATAATCCCATGTAGTGAGATGCCGTACCTAATACAATAAAAAAAGAATAGATTTTATTTCTTGATTTTTGTTTTACTTAAATAAAGGTTCAGTTTGGTCAGGATTCTTGCTTAAGGTTGAAGAGCTGTTGTTACAATTTTTGTGAACTTTAGCTCTGTTCTTATATTATAAAACCACACTAGTTAGGATAAATTATACTTTATTCTATTACACACTTACAATCATTAAACATAATTTTGTTTTTATCTTAGTTACTTTTCTCTCGTTGCTGAGACAAACACCTGACACTCAAAATGAGGGAAGGGAAGGTGTATTTAGCTGACAGTTACTGGAGGTTTCAGTCCATATTCAGCTGGCTCCAAAGCAGACTGGCACATGGCAGAGAGCAACCTTCCATGGCAGCAGAGAGTAAGAGCACTGGAAGAGCTTGTAGTTGCTGAAGTAGCTAACTTCTTTTCCTACCTTACATTGAAGTGCAGATCACCTGCCCAGGCGAGGGGCAGCACCCATTTCCACAATAATCAATTACAAATTCCAGAAGCCTACCCGCCCGTGACTGCATGAGGCTTTGTTTTGTTTGTTTGAAAGATTTTATTTATTTATTTATTTATTTATTTTAAACTTCATTTATTTGTTTGTGTTATGGCTGGCTCAGCCCACCCTGGGGTTGGGGTGCGCAGCATGTGGTGCCAGGGATGGAGGAGTGGTCGCAGCATTTGCCCTAAGTTTCTTTCGCAGGTGCTTTAGACCACTGAGCCATCTCCCTGGCCCTGCATGAGGCTTTGGGGGAATACCTATACACAAACCGTAACAGTTTTCTTGAGGTACAATGAAAGATCTGAATTCAAATTTTAGCTCCACCCTTTAATCATCTGTGCAATCTTTCTTTTTTCCTTTTCTTGTCTTCTTTTTTAAAAAAAGGCAGCGAGGCTTATTAAAGAAAAGAAACATACTCTGCAGAGCATGGGCCAATTAAAATTGAGAACAGTCCACACTACAGGTGAATGAGATCACAGCGGATTTTTTTTTTTTTTTTCTTGAGACAGGGTCTCATTATGTAGTCCAGGCTCCATCCTCCTGCTTCAGGCTCCTAAATGCTGAGATTACAGGCTGTCCCAGCAGACTGAGCAAATTGTATAATGTTTGATCAATTACTCGGCTCCTCTGTGCCTGTTTATTTTTTCATTTTATGTATGTATGTATGTATGTGGTTTTCTTTGAGACAGGGTCTCAATAGATAGTTCAGGCTTACCTTGAACTCACTATGTGGCCCAGGCTGGCCTTCAACTTGCAACAGTCTTCCTGCCTCGGCTTCCTGAGCGCTGGGATTATAGAGGTCTCACCATGCCCAGTTTGTGCCTCATTTTCTTCTTGTTAATGGGGATAATGATAAAATTACTTTGAAAGTTTGCTTTGAAGGTAGAGGTAGTCACATTTTCAAAGGTGAGTGCCTAGCATATAGGACTCAGTAAACAAATGGTAGTTATTTTTGGAGAAGGAAAAACTAACAACAACAACTTCACTGCTTCTATAATGAGGAAAGCGTGATTCAGACTCAGAGCTCTCCAAAACAGTCTGCATCTGCCCGTTCCTGTTTGGCGTAGCTCCTGACACCTTCCTTAATAAGCACTGACATCTCTGTAATTTTAGAACTGGAATTTAAAGTCAGTCCCCTGGTACAAGCTTTTCATTTTACAGATGAGGAAACTGAGGCTGGGAGGGGTCAAGTGAATTCCTTCAAGGTCGCAATGCTAGCATGGTTCCTGTTCCACCTTGTAGGGCACACAAAAGTGTAAGAAGAAAACAAAAGTCTGGAAAGACATCCGGGTTCCAGAAAGAAGATTCAAATCAATGAAGCCTGGAGGAGTGCGCGGGTGCCCCACTTGCATGCACATGCGCATGTGCATGTGCACGCGTGTGGGCGTGTCCCCATCCCCCACAGGCTGTCACAGGCACCAAGACGACGCCTGCCTCTACCATCCCAGTGGAAGTCTGCAACGGTAAATCTACCTGCTCTGGCCTCCAGAAGAGGCAAAGCACCTGCCACAGCCAGTAGGGGAGCAGAAAGGAGCAGGCCGTGGACACAAAAGGAACATATTTTCATCACTGCCCAACCGGTTCTGGAGAGTAGGAGACAAGGGCGAGGGACCCGTAGGCTTTGGTGTCCATCTGCCTGAACCCTACAGGAGCTCAAGGCCGCAGAAAGTGCTGAGATCAGTCCCTTCGGCCAGTACAGCTCTGCTTTCTTTCATTTCTAAAACTAGTTTTTCTAGTATTTTCCAGAAATATCTGATAGCCTTGTTTGAACATGATGAAATCATAGTTTTAAATACTGAGACTAGTTTTCATGATTCTGTGTTTCTCAGTAACACAATTTGTCAGTGTACCCTTACTTTTCTATTTGCTGTGAGCTAGAATAAAGTCAGGAAATGAGTAAGGTCTGTCCCACAAGGTCTTGGCAAGCCTGATTCATTTTCACAATCATAATTATAAATGTTGTATTTCCTACCCTTTTCTCAAAGTGTATTTTGTATAAAAGTACACTTAAAATTATTTTTAAAAATTTTTATTTTAAAAAATATTTTCTTGGGGCTGGGGAGATAGCTCCATGGCACAAGTACCTGCCTGGCAAGTGCAAGGTCGTGAGTTTGAACCCCGGTCCCACAAAAAAAAAAAAAAAAAAAAAAAAAATTTTCTTATGTATTTGATACAGGGTCTCCAGGGTCTCCCAGGTCTCACTACTTAGATCAGACTCATAATCCTCCTATTTTCAGCCTCCCAAGTGCTGGGATTGCAGGTGTAATTTTTTCTTTTTTTTTATGTTTCTCAAAGCTGAAAGGTGAAAATTGTGGCTTCAGGCTTCTAATAATAAATCAAAGACAACAACAAAAAGTTTATAAAGTGGCAAATATAGTGAGAGATAGTTTTTGTAAAATGGCATATTTCATTTTTTTTAAAACACATTTTCTTAAACAATGTTGAAATTAATATTTTTCCTGGGCTTCCAGATTTCACAGCATCCTTATTTCTGGTTTGTATTTTCTGATTTTCCTGCCACGACTTAAGTATTTGGTTCAAAGACAAAGGGATTTCTTTTTGTTCTTTTTTTGAAGTGCTGTGATCCAACCCAGGGTTTTGCCTATTCACATGCCTACCACTGAGCTGGAGTCCAGGCCCTACCTTTAGGGAAAAAAAAAAAAAAAAAAAAAAAAATCATTTATATACTTTTTCTTTTTTTGAGACAGGGTTTTGCCTGCAGTGTAGGCTGGCCTTGAACTCAGTTTGATCCTCCCATTTCAGCCTCACCGTGTGTGCCACCACACCCAGTCCCTTGTTAAAAAAAAAAAAAAATAAAAAATAAATAAATAATAATAATAATAATAATATTTACTTATGTGTTGCTCCCAGAAAATCAGGGACACTCAGAGCAAAGGCTAACTAGTTCTCTCTCTTTTTGCAGGACCGGGGTTGAAACTCATGACCTTGCCCTTGCCAGGCAGGCGCTTATACCACAGCTATTTTCCCGGCTCCAGAGCAAAGTCTGGATAATTGCAAATTACAGATTCTCCAAGATTGAAGAATGTGGAAACAAGAAGCCCTTAGATCTGAGTGTGTGGCAGGGGAGTTGTTTTTGTTTTGAAGTGGTGAAAATGCAACCATAGGGGCTGGGGAGATAGCTCCGAGGCACAAGTGCCTGCTGGGCAAGTGCAAGGTCGTGAGTTTGAACCCTGGTCCCACAAAAAAAACAAAAAAAACAAAAAAACAAAAAAAAAAAAAAAAAAAAAAAAAAAAAAAAAAAAAAAAAAAAAAAGAAAATGCAACCATAGAAAACTAATTTGCCAGTTTGTCTGCAAATGGAGCCCCCCACCCCTGCTCCCCAGGCAGTTCAGGCTGGCCTTGCATTCACTAGGAAGCCAAGGCTGCCCCGACCTCCAGCTCAGTCTGCCAAGTGCTGTATTACAGACCTGCTGCCCCATACCAGTTTCTCTCCTTCCTTCTAAACACTTTTCTCTGAGAATTCAAGGCTTAAACTGATAGCAATTATGCCCTGGGCAGGAAGGGTCAATTCAAAGCACAGAGGAAGAAGAGATGAAAAGTCTTTGCCCTCACCAATACTATTTTTATCTCTCTTAGCTAAATTTGACCTCTAGTTTCCTCTAATTTGTTTATTCTTTTTCCTTTAGCAAATACTTAAACACTGTTTTCCCGGCTGATTATGTCAGGGAGAGAAAAAAGCCCTGCCCTGGGAGTTAAGGATGTAGCACAGTAAAAAAAAAAAAAAAAGCTAATCCCTGGCAATGTTAACTAGAAATAAGGCAGAACCACTTACTGTGGTCATGGTCAGACTCAGAGCTGCCCAGCAGAGCTTTCTACAGCAGGGGCTATTCACTGTGTGCTGACTGATCCAAGTACCTGTGTTAGTCCATTGTCTTACTAGAGAAACAAATAAAGAATGCACAGGAATTTACAAGATTGGCTTACACTGACCACCCAAAGAATTGGATGAGGAAGTGTGCAGAGGGGATGTGCACACAGAGAGCAAAGCTTTCAGCCCAAGGTCTGGAGCTCACTGCAGTGTGTGTGCAACTCTGTATTGGGAGGCTGAGAGGTCTAAAGAGTCTTCACCTGAAGGCCAGAGGATCCCCACTGGAAGCTGAAGAGTCTGTTTCAGAGCCAGGAGCCAACATCCAGGCTGAAAGGGAAGACTGGAGGTCCTCTAAACAACAAAAAAGACCCATCCTTCCTCCTTTCCCCTTTCTACCACCCAGGCAATGAGCTGCCCTAGGGTGGGCCTTCCACCCTCCAGTGTGTACAGTTGTCGGCCTGATTTAGTTAAGCTCAATTTCTCAAGTTAACGCAATCAACCCACCATTACAGTAACCATCAGCCACAGTGGCTAGCAAGTATTTGAATTGTGTTTAGTAAAACAGAACTGAAATTTTAATTTAACTTCAATTGTAACCATTACAGTTGGTTTGAATGATACAGGCCTAGGTTCCAGAAGGGGTCAATAATTAAATAAGATGTGAATTAATATTTAAAGTAAGGGAAGATTTGAGAAACTGAGGATAAAGTATCCCCAAGAGGAAAACAAGTACTTCTGAGCTATGCCCAGCGCCAATTATGAGTAAGAGAGTACTGGGTGTCTACACAGAAGACTGAGCTACAACTCAGGGGCAGACCACATGGCCCACAGCTAGGGCTTGAAGTCTTAGGTAACCCTTTACTTTTTCTTTTAATACTAGGGATTAAATCTAAGGCTTTCAAGCTCAGGTTCACCACCAGCCCTTTTTGTATCTTTTTTTTTTCTTTGACACAAGGGCACAATAAATTTCCCAGGTTGGGTTTGAATTTGCCATCCTCCTGCCTCAGTCTCCCAAGAGTGCTGGGATTACAGGTGTGAATTACCACACCCACTTAAGAGATATTATTTTCTGATTCATGGAGTAAGAATAGCTCTTATCTCAGGCATTATGTTGAGGGCCTTACGTGGGTGATTTCATTATAACAGTCCTTTGAAAGGAAAAGTTTTTTTTTTTTTTTTTTTTGTCTTTTTGAGACAGGGTTTTGCTATGCAGTTCAGGCTGGCCTTGAGTTCACTTTTGTAGCCCAGGCTGGTCTCGAACTCACATTGATCCTCCAGCCTCAGCCTCCCAAGTGCTGGGATTACAGGTGTACGCCACCACACCCGGCCCTAGAGGGGAAAAGACATTTCAATAAGTGACTGAGTTTAAGAAAGATCCTTTCAGCTAGGTGCGAGGACACACACTGGTAAAGCCAGCTACTGTATTTGGGAGACTGAGGCAGAAGGGCTGCAAATTTCAGGTCAGCTTAGGTAACTCAGTGAGAACCCTACTCAAAATAAAATTGAAAAGGGCAGGGATGCAGTTCAATGTGCCCTGGATTCAATCCTCAGTCACACACACATGATCCTTGGAGGTGGGGGAGGAATAAGTATAGCTTTATCTGTGCAGTTCGGCACTAGATTTAGGGAAAGTTCCAGGAAGGTTAAATCAGATGGAGCCCCTCCCTCTAACACTCAAAGCTAAGTTGCTGGTAGGGAAGATCAAGACAGGTAGGTGAGAGGAAGCCAGCAAGCCCTGGCCAGGGTCATCTTGGAAGAAAGAACTTTTGTTTCTTTGGGCATATGAGAGTTGACACACAATGCATGGTAGATAGACTTTGAGAAGAGCCTTAACGTTCCTAAAGTTGGATTTTGTTAATTTTTTTTAAACTTTATTTACTTACTTCTATTATGTCTGGCTCAGTCTGCCTTGGAGGTGGTGCTGGTGCAGCATGTGGTGCCAGGGACCGAACAGCAGTCCCTGAGGTTGTCTAAGCTTCCTAAGCAGGCACTTCAGACGGCTAAGCTATCTCACCGGCCCTAAAGTTGGATTTTTTATTTTATTTTTTATCCTATCGAAGCAGGAATCAGGACCATCTGCCAAGAAGAAAAAACAAGATAGGGTGAGGAAGGGAGGAAAGGGAGCACTATAAGACCATCAGCTGGGACTGCTGAATATTAATTATCCCCACCAGCGGCTCTTGTGTGCCTATTATGGGCAGTCTCATATATTATCTCATTTATTCTAACAATCCAGTGAGATATAATATTCAAATTATAAGACAGGAAACTGAGGCTCAAGATTACCTTAGGGTTGGGTATAAAACAACGGCAGAATGCTCGGCTAGCAAAGCCTTAGGATCCACTCCCAGCAGGGTAAAAAGGAAAAAAAAAAAAAATGTCTAACGACTATCATAGCAAGCAGACTGAAAACCAAACATGATGTAACAGCTATCGTAATGGGGTGCAGAAGGCAGGGGTTCCTCATGTGGTCGGGGAAGGGAGATGCTCTGTTGAGGGGACAAGTGAGCTAAGAACTTCAGGATGAGAAAACTGTAAGTTTTCCAGTCCCAGGAAAGCCAGGTTGCAGAGACTCGGGCACAAACTAGCTGGGTATCTCCAAGGGTGTTAAGACAGCCTGGTGAGCTGGGGACTACAGGCCAAGGTGGGAGGTGCGACGGCAAACCCGGGAAGGATTTGTGCCAATCCGAGTCAATGAAATCAGGCTCCCACGCGGCAAGGGCCAGGCTCATCCAGCTCGCCCACCGGGTGCAGTCGCCAGCGTGAAGCCACTTGGCGCGGGGACAAGGCCAGTGACCTCGACAGCGTCCAGGTTCAAGAGCAAAGATCAATCCAGCAAGAGGGTGGGGGAAGAGGGGTGTGGCCCTCCGGGCGTCGCGAGCGCCCGGTAGCAAGTACCGCCCGCCGGGCGAGGCCACCCGCGAGGTTCCTCGCGTCACCCCGCTTCCGGCCGGGCGAGCTACCCCGCCCGCGGCACCACTGCCCTCCCCCTCCCCTGCGAAGGCGGACCGGCTTGGTTTTCAGAGGGGGAGGAGGGTTCGTTTGTCACAACTTCGGGAGATCGGATCTCTTTTCCTTGAGAGTGATGAGGAAATAAAATAAAATACAGTTAGAATGAAGTCATATGGAAACTGTCCTTTTGATTTTTGTCCAATTTTCTTCTCCTGGTTCTCCAGAAACTAGTGGCTTCCCCGTGCGCTCTCCAAATCACCCCCTCCAACAGCGAGCTCATGGTTTCGCCCCTCAAGCCGGATTGGCTGAGGGTTTACGCCTCGGCCAGGCATTGGAGAACAACAGTTTTTACCTAATCCCTGCGTGCCCATTAGCTGGTGGTCCCTGTTTCTGGGCGGAGTGGTCGTGGACGGTTTCCACCCTCTTGTTTACGGAGCGCGCAGTTGTAACTCTGGGGCTGTCTCCAAAGTTCCCTATTTAGCTACTCGGACCAATTGGGCACTGGCTCCACCCTCTCCATCTCCCTTGCACGCGTTCCTCGTGGTACGGCCCACACTTTAGAGCCTCGGCGCGTGCGGACGGCCGTCGCTGCTCCCCCCACGCACTTGGTACGGCCCGTGCCGCCTCCTTCCCTCGCGCGGCTGGCGGCGCCCCTCCCGGTCCGTGGTGCTTGGTGCCGCCCGGGAGAACCAGGTCATCGGTCGGTTCCCGTGAAAACAAAAACAATCGGCGGCGCCGCGGCGGGCATCCCAAGTCGGACAGTGGGGGCCGGAGAAGCGGCGCCGGTGGGGCGGGCAGGCGAGCGAGCGGGCGAGAGCGGCGGCGACGCGCCGGGGCCGGGGCGTCATGGGACGGGCGGGCTCTGGCTGCGCGGGGTTCCCCCGGCTCCGCGGCTAGCGCAGCCGCCGCCTCAGCCTCCCGTGCCGCCCGCCTGGGGGACGAGGAGCAGGACCCGGCCTCGGGGGTGCCCAGGCCAAACGGCTGCGGACCCCCGGGTGCCGAGGAGCCAGGCGCCGCGGCCTCCGGCATGGATCAGTGCGTGACGGTGGAGCGCGAGCTGGAGAAGGTGCTGCACAAGTTCTCGGGCTACGGGCAGCTGTGCGAGCGCGGCCTGGAGGAGCTCATCGACTACACTGGCGGCCTCAAGCACGAGATCCTGCAGAGCCACGGTAGGGTAGGGCCCCGGCCCGGCCTCTTCTCCCCCGCCGGCCCCCCAGGCCCGGCGACTTTGTCCTCCTGTTTGCTCCCGATTTACCTTGAGCCCGCGGCGTTCTCAGTGCTAGAACAGAATGAGCGCGAACCCACCCGGAAACGCGGCCCAGAGTCGGGTTCAGTGTGAGTGGGGGGACTCTTGGGGCGTCCTCGCCACGTGCAAACTGCCGCCCGCCAGTTTAGACGACTCTACTAGCCCTTACCGGAACGGGGGGGCTCAGGGCCCTGGTACGCGGATGACACTGGAACCAGGGGTCCGATTGGTAAGAGGGTCAGTGCGGGAAGCCACTTGGCCTCCCTCGGCCCAAATCCCTGGCCCGGGGACCTTCTTTCCGGGTCTTATTTGTTTGAAAGTCGAGTGTTATTCTTAGCTGTGGGTAGCAGGACAGCCGCTCCTCAACTTCACGATTGACTCCTGTGTGGGAGAAGCTTTTCTGAACTCCTAGGCGGCCCTGACCCGATTCCTAAGAAACCAGGCAAATGAAATCCTTGGTGTCACCTCTGATGAGACCGAGAAAACCAGTTGTGACCCAAGTTGTTCGTTCTTGCTTTCCCCGGTCCACTTTACACTTGCTTTCTTCTCAGAAACCCTATTGATCTCAGCGTTTTGTCTTTTACAGTATTTGATTATTGTTCCCGGGGCCGTAGGAACGGATGCAGTGCTTTGCCAGACTCAGCTTGTGGAAGCCCGCTGAGGAGAGGTTTTGTTTGGAGTTTTTAAAACAGTATGAAAGGGCTATTTGCTTCACATTAACGACAGTTAAAGGACGGCTTGGTGGGGTAGGGGGACTGTGTACGTCTGGGGAGGATGTTCCCCATTCCTCAGGCCTTTTTCATCCAGGTGAATTTCAGTGGGCAACTAGTGTTAGTTCACGGCGAAGCAGCCTCAAATTCTTAATCGGGTACGGCGCTTTTGAACTCCCAGGATGAAGCAGCCGGCAACCGTGGTGGTTGGATATTGGAAAACCATTGTAACTAGAGGAATTGGGGTAGTAATGTGGGAGTAAGGGAGCAGACCTTGTGAACAGAAATTTGAACACGTTCTGAGGCTACAGTTGGTCTGAAAGGTGAATTAAGTGGAGATGGGAGGGGATCTTGCAAGACTAGTGTATTTGATTTTGAACTCGAGATGAAGTTGAGAAGTTTGAGGCTATCTAGGGTGTGAGAGAGCCACAGGTCTGAGGTTTTACTAGGAGGAAAATGTCAGGGATCACTGAGAATGCAAGGAGGCAAACCCTTACTGTCCAGCGCTAGCAGTGGACACTTTGAGGAGTGGAAAGCGTTGGAAAAATGTTGTTCAGTTGTCCTTTGACTACTTGGAGGAGTCAGGGGCCATCTGTGCTTGAAATTTTGTGAAATTGTTTAAAGCAAGGGAGATTACCTGAGGTTAGGAAAAATAAGGTGGAAGTAAACCATCCAGAGAAGTGGTTGAAGGCTTTCCTTGCCTCCCTCTCCGGGAGGAAATTGGTGTCTTGTTTGAGGCAGAAAAGGAGGAGCCAGTGGGGGAAGAGAATGAGTGAAGGTCGTGGAGGTGGAAGGAACATTTCTTTTTTGGGGACCAGGACAGAGATTGAGGAGTTGGACAGACAGACTATGAGATGAAAGATAAAGCATCACCTGTAATTGGGAGGCAGTAAGGGGTGAGTTTGTCAGGTTTGCTTTAGGAAATTTAGGGCTAATACCAGTTGAATGAAATGATTGTGAGGAACTGCTGAGGCTAGAATTTGTTTAAAACCACTAGACTTAGTAAAAGTTTGTTTCAAACAAAGTTCAGAGCAGAGATGGTAGATATGGAGAAGTTAGCTAAGGCCCTGTATTTTGAATTTCAAAGGATTTAGTAGGCTTTCAAAAAATGGGCTTTTCCCTGGTGTAGTGATGAATGATTTTCACCCCCCCCCCCCAACCAGGGAGTGAACTCAGACCTTTGCACTTGCCAGGCAAAAGCTTACTCTCCTGAGCTATCTCCCCAGGCTCCCCCCACCCCTTTTGGGTGATGCATGATTGATCCCAACACTCCAGAAGGCTGAGGCAGGATAGAAAATGCCAGCGCAGCCTGGGCAGTATAGTAACTTAGCTAGACTCTGTCTCAAAATAAAATGAGCTGGGAATATAGCTCAGTGTAAAGGTCTTGCTTGGGTCCTGACTCCAGTACATCAGAAACAAATAATTAAGAAAAATGTGAGGCTTGTGCCTTTGTTTCACTTGTTCCTTTCCTTTTTTCTTGAGGTTGTGCTCCTGACCTCATCATGCTCAGCAGTAGATGTTGTGCTGCTGAGCTGTATCCCTGGCTGTTTCCTTTTTCTTTACAGTTCTTGCTTCTTTGCTTCATAGATTTTGAAGCTTTCCCCTTCTTGTTACAGTGATTGAGCTTGTTAGTCTGTGTCATGTAATTTAGCTCTTCCATACAAACTCTCTTGTTTCTTTTGTTTGGTTTGAGACACACTGGGCTTGTGATCTGATGCAGAGGTCTTTAATAATTTCTAGATCCTAACACTCATCTCTGTGGCCACAATTGTGTTCTGAAAGGTCAGGGCTTGACCCCCAAGCCCTTTTCTTTTACTTTGTAGATTCACCAGCTATTAGAGGCCGAAAACTCCAAAAAGTTTATTTTGTTTTCATTGTGTGCTGCTTCAAGAAAAAAGATGAATGCAGTGCAGTTTCCATGTGTCTTTTCTTCCCTCCCAGTGAGTCTGTTGAGCAGCTGCAGTGTCCCAGGTGCTGAGCTCAGTCCTGAGCTTCCCAAGACTGGGCAGTGGTTTAGTCCACTCCTTGCAATGTGAACTTTTTTTTTTTTGGTGGCACTGGGGTTCAAACTCATGACCTTGCACTTGCCAGGCAGGCGCTTGTGCCATGGAGCTATATCCCCAGCTCCTGAACTCCTTTGTGTTTAATACCACAGCCTCATCTTTCCAAGTTTTTCTGTTTGAATAGTAGCAAGGATGTTCTTGTTCATCTTGTCAGTGGCTTTTTATGACTTAGGTCCTTTTATCCTTCATCTCTTTATCCCTCCTGAAATTTCTTACCTGTCTATAAACTGGTAACATGTGGGAATGTACACTGAACATTGACATACAGCCTTTGCTCTCAATAAATGTTAATTGAATGTGAAGGTTGTGATTCTCCCTTTTGACTTCTCTTGTTTTTAAGGTATTAAGACTTAATAGATGGGATGATGTGAAATTTTCCTCCTCTAGCCTTCTTAGTGATGCATAATATTCTTTCAGCTTTTCAAACTGCATTTTTTATTTCATTCTAATTTAGAGTGAATACTGGAACATAGCTGTGTGAGATTAGAATTTTCATATAGCGTAATTGGATTATGATTCCTAAATGAATTCGTTACTGCCCCCTCATCAAAACTCGTGCTCCATTTTGCTTAACATTTAGTTCTGTGTAGGCCTCTGTCCATTTGGTGAAAGTGGAGTTAACTTTCAATAATTCAGAAGAGCTCAAATACAGTAGGTGTAATATTTATGAACTTGGATATTTTGATTTTTTTTCCTTTTTCTGAGATATTCATAAAAATGCCAAATCAGGGCTTAGCAGTTTCTGACTGTCCATTTTTACCAAAATATTCTACTCTTAGGTAGTGAAGTATTAGGCTTTTTGAAAATCTGAATCATCATCTTGGGTATTGAGAAGGCTTTTTGGTGGTGCCTCACTGTTGTTTGAGTGACTTTCAGTATGGGGGTTTTCGCTCTCATGTGTTTAGCTCTTGGGCAGCCTGTTAGTACTATACCACCACAGGTCAGTGGTATAGTAAACATTCTTTTTTTTTTTTTGAAGAATTTTTTATTGGGGCCCGGCGGGATGGCTCAGTGGGGCCCAGCGGGATGGCTCAGTGGTCTAAAGCGCCTGCTTAGGAAAGCTTGGGCGGCTGCAGGGACCGCGGTTCAATCCCCAGCAGCACATGCTGTGCCAGCCCTGCCCTCGGGGAGGGCTGAGCCGGCCATAAAAATGAGTGAATAAACAAAGGTTCTGAAAGAAGAAAAAAATAAATAAATAAAATAAAAAATTCTTTAAAAAAGAATTATTTTATTTTTTCTTGTTTCAGAACTTTGTTTGTTTATTTTTATGGTGGGCTCAGCCTCAGGCGCAGCATGTGGTGCCAGGGATCGAACCATGGTCCCTGCAGCTGCCTAAGTTTTCCTAAGCAGGCGCTTTAGACCACTGAGCCATCCTGCCAGGCCCCTAGTAAACATTCTTAAATGCTCTTTCATTGACCAATTTAGAATCTGATTACCTGCTGACTGGCAGACATTTCAGGCTGTACCACCCTGCCAGCCCACCCACTTAGCTGCTGAGTTTTAGCAGTGCTACAGTTCTTCAACTGTGTTCATGCAATTATTTAAGGCCGCCTCCAAGCCTCATATCATAAAGATAAGATGCACACAGAAAATTGGAAGTGTAATTACTACATAGGGATTTTCAAGAAGTGTAGTTGTCAGTTTTAATGACATTTGATTGAATTTGTTTTGTTTAAATTAAATGGTCCAAAATATTGAGTGAGGAGCCGGGGCATGATGGCTCATGCCTATAATATCAGCACTTGGGAGGCTGAGACAGGAAGATCCGTGTGAGTTGAGACCAGCCTGGGCTATAAAAGTGAGCTCAAGGCCAGCCTAAAGTGCATAGTGGGACCCTGTCTAAAAAAGACCTAAATAAATAAATAAATAAATAAATAAATTGAGTGAAATCTTGTCACATATTTGGGCAGGTGCTACATTTTGTGATCAGTAAGGAAGTAGAGCATTTATATATGTTTACAAAAAAGCTACAATGATATTATGGGTTGGTTATAAAAGCAAGATATAACTAGAAATTCTGTCATTTGTTGTAGCTTTGTGGAAAGTATATACATCAGCTTTGAATATTGTACTTATATTTTGATTCAGGATGTACTTCTATGGGAATGCATTGTGCATTAAAATTAAGTTTCATTGCATCTTGGATTGCCTTAGACTAGCTTACTTTTTACAAAGAAACTATGACTCAAAAGCAAGGAGTTGAAACTTCAGCTGTTGAAATTCAGGGAGTGGAAGTGGGGTGTTACTTGGAAAAGAGAAGAAATTTACAATGGGGGGGTGTGGGGAGAAATTGGGTTATTTTATGAAATGTATCTTTTTTGATAATTGGTGTGTGTTTGTATACATATAAAGGTTCCTTGGAATTTTTAGTAATTTCATTGGCAAATAGGAACATATTACTAATTTATTTGGTTATCTGGAAAATTGTCGGCTGTTGGGTTACTGTGTAGTAGGCAGTAAATATTCTGGGAGAGCAGGGGATCAAACCTAAGTGGCTGTGTGGGAGTTGCTGGTGGGGGCTGAAACCAAGGCAGAGTCTTCAATGCAGAGCTTGGAATTGAGCACATGTCCATAGTTTTATTATTTCATATTTAGTAAATAATTTTTAGCACTTGGAATGTATCAGTTACTGACTGAGCTGTTTGGGATTGTGTATCTCGTTTTCTGTCTTCAGTTAATTTTGTAGGAAGGGCAGAAAAATAACTATTTACAGTAAAGTGTGAAACACTTTATTGTGGAGAAGTATGAGATTCTAGGGCTTCTGTGAGGTGAGTGGAGAAAACCCTGGCATGGCCAGCTTGATGGCTTAGCCAGACTTCATAAAAACTAGTGTAGAGTTAGCTTGATTATAATTTAGTTTTCATGAACGTCTGGTTTTGGAAGAGACCATGGCTATAATTTTTAAAAATATCTGACTTTAAATCTGTTTATAAAATGTAAGGTCCTATTCTATTAAATCGAAAGGAAAGTATTTTTAATTTAAACCACCTACATGTGGTGGTTCTTTACTTGGACTTAACATGCTAATTCTTACGCTGAAGTCATAAGTAAAAGCCCTGTAGTGTAAATGTGTCCTTTAGTGATGGAACCACACTGGTTATCCTGCTTGCATGTCATACTGGGTCTGTGACATTGCAAGACACGGTGAACACAGGACTTTATCCTGAGTAATGAGTGACCCACACTGCCTAGCCTGTGTAGCCTGTGTGCGATTTAGTTACGGCAAAGATGATGGTCTTAATAACTGAATCTAATGAGCTTTCTTTCACAGAAAGGTTCTCCTAAAAGCAGGTCATATTTTCATAGATCAAAAGAAGAGGAGAACTCCCCCCTTAGGACCTAGAAGTTTGGTCCTGTCTCAGTCACTCCTGCCATTTAAGTGGTTTTCAAACCTGTTTTTACCTTTGGCTGCTTTCCAAGCAGTCCATTTGGAAGTGCATTAGTTGGAATTCTTTCCTCTGAACAGGGGTTTCCCAGGGTTCTCGTTCAGATGATTGCATTAGGCTTTTTGTGGGCTTCTCGATGTAGTCATACATTGCTTAACAGCAGGAGCGTATTCTAAGAAATGTCTTTTGGAGATTTCGTTATTGGGCAAACATCACAGTGTCCCTACAGGAGCCAAGATGGTGCAGCCTCCTGCTTGCCTACCTAGAGTGAATGCTGTCATACATGTGACTAAACTGCTCCTGACTGTCCTTTGTAAAAATTATTTTCTATGCAGACACCGAAACTGTGGATTCTCTTTCCTCAGCCCGCTGGAGAGCGGGGAGTACAGGCATGTACCAGGACACCCAGGCCCTGATTGCCTCTTTAAAGTCTTTTCTGTACGTGGTTTCAAGTTTCACAGTGTTGTACCTGTAGCCATTATCTAATTCCAGATCATCTCTTTCACTCCCTAAAGAAATCCTGTTCTCCTAGGAGGTCATGCCACTCCATGCCACCGCTTCTCTAGCCCCTGCCAGCCATAATTTCTGTCTTTATAGATTTGCTCATGAGCAAGAATCACACAGTATGTGGCATTTTGTGTCTTGGCTTATTTACACCCAAGGTTTTCATGAAACCGTGTTTCTTTTATGACTGAACAATCCCTTGTCTTGGTACTGTACCACACTTTGTTTACCGGCTCCCCATTTGCACATTTGGGTTATCTCAGCTTTTTGGCTGTAATGAGTGCTATAAACATCTGAGTTAGTGTGTTTTCATTTCTCTCGCTTACATACCTAGGACTGGAACTCCTGAGCTGTGTAATGATTGTGTCCATCTTGGTGGGCTTGAAATAGCATTTTAGTTTTCATTTTGTTTTCATAAGGATGAATACTGTTAAGCTTATTGGTTATTTGTGTATCTAATTTGGAAAAATCCCTGCTGAAATACTTTGCCCTTTTGTTTTTGGTGCTACTGGGTTAGGACTCAGCGCCATTGTCCTGTTTAGTCCCCAACCTTTATCCATTTGGAGATGGTATTTTGCTAAATTGCTAAATTGCCAAATTGTCCAGGGCACTGAGATTTCAGGTGTGCCCACACTCAGCTGTTTGATTTTTGAGGCAGGGTCTGTCTAAGGTATTATAGTCTCAGCTGGCTCTGAAGCCTGGATCCTCTTACCTCAGCTTCCCAAGTGGTGGCCTAACAGGGCTATGCCACTGCCAGGTTTCCTTTGCCTGGTTTTAAAAGAGTTGTCATTTTATTGATGTTATTGTTGAGTGGCAAGGACCACCCTTCCACACACCTTTTTTTCTGTCTGTATTAGGGGCCTGAATCCAAGGAATGCAGTGAGAACTCTCTAGTGCTTTTTATTTTGTTTAGTCAATTTATTTATTTATTTGGGCTGAGGAGACAACTCAGTAGAATCAGCACTAGGACCTGAGTTCAGTCCCCGGTTCTGGGGGGGAAGAATAATTTTGAGAGAAGGTCTCAATTTGTCCATTTCGGCCTCAAATTTACAATCCTTCTGCCTCTGCTCCTGGGTAGCTAGAATTACAGGTGCATACAGCCGCGCCTGGCCTGAGAGTACATTTCTGATAGTGTCCTTGAAGCACAAGCATTTTTGATTTTGATGAAGTTCATTTTAATTATTGATTGGGGGCTGCTTGTAAGGTCATATTTAAGAAACCTTCAACTAATCCAGGATCCATGATACGCCTGTTTATACGCCTGTTTTTTCTCTTTTTGTGACAAGGTCTCACTGTAGTTCAAGGCTGTCGGTGAATTCACTGTATAGCCCAGGCTGGCCTCAAATTCAAGTGGGGTGACAGGTGTGCTACACCACACCCTGTATAGGTACACCTGCTTTCTTATAAGAATCTGGTAGTTTAAGTTTACATTTAGGTCTTACTCCATTTTTAGTTCCGTTTTGCTTGTGATGTGATTCTTTTGCATGTCACCAGATGATGGAGCTGGGAACATTCGTTAAATATGGTTCTTTAAGGGCCTGGCAGGATGGCTCAGTGGTCTAAAGTGCCTGCTTAGGAAAGCTTAGGCAGCTGCAGGGACCGCAGATCGATCCCCGGCACCACATGCTGTGCCAGCCCTGCCCTCAGGGCAGGCTGAGCCGGCCACAAAAATAAATAAATAAACAAACAAAAGTTTTGAAACAAGCAAAAAAAATATGGTTCTTTACTTAACTGTTCTTTCTCCCTACAGTATTTTACCATCAGGTACCTTGTATGTTTGCAGGTACTATTACTGTTAAGATTGTGGAATGCACAATTTATACTAAGCCCCTTTTCTCAGAGGCTTCTGCTTTGCTGAGGCTGATCTTGGCATATGTGCATGAACCTGTTGCATGGTGTATAGTTAAGTCGGAGGAGTTGTGGAGAGAACAGAAGTTACCAGGACTTCACAACTGGATTAGGCAGAGAGGTTCATAAGAGAGACAAGTCCTTGAGGTTAGGTTAGGCTTGGTGCAGGCAGACCAGAAACTGCCTAGCCTACCTAGCTGCTGAATCTTGTTCCTGGATATATGGGACACTTATTGGACAGGCTAAGTCTTCCCTTAGCCTAAATAATATTATTAGAAATTAGAGGGGCTGGGGAGTTAGCTCCGAGGCACAAGTGCCTGCTGGGCAAGTGCAAGGTCGTGAGTTCGAACCCTGGTCCCACAAAAAAAAAGAAAAAAAAAAAAGAAATTAGAATCACCTGAAATAATCTTTGTTGTACTTAGTGATAAGGGCTATTTTTTTTTTCTTAGCTATCCTATGTTGGATTGGCCACCTTATCCACACCACCTTCTGTTTATCTTTCTACTCCCAGCATTGTTGGCCCAGACTTACTGTATTCCCTCTTCATAGCCCGCACAACCTCTAGGACTTCTTTTCTTTCCTTTCTGATGAGATCTTGCTATGTTACCCAGGTTGGTCACTAGCTCCTGGTCTCAAGCACTCCTGCATCCGCTTCCTGAGTAGTTGGGAATACAGACATGTGCTGGCACACCCAACTTCTTAAGATTTCTTATTAAGCTCACTGGCAGTTTCCATATTTTATTTCAGTCCAGTTCTCACCAGGCTTAGCAGTACATTTAACACAGTTGGTTATTCCTACCACCCGATGTGCTTTCGTTTTTTTGAGACCAAGTCTCACTGTGTAGCCCAGGTGGCCTGAGGGGTGGCACTGCACCCAGTTTGTTGGTCTTTTCCAGTTGTGCCACAGCTCACTGTTGTGCTGCTCCTGCATCTGTGCCTTAGCCATTGCCATTTCATGTAGTCTCATGACCTCAAGAATCATTTACGTGTGTGTCTCGGGTTTAGTGTCTCTAGTGCTGAGACTGTTGCTCTAGCGCTCCGGAGTTTATGTCTGCAGCTGACACCCACATTTCCCCTACAGTGCCTACTTAACATCTTAAGCTTAAGCTTTCTTAATCCCTCAGACCTGCTCAATATTTTTCATCTTAATGGGAGACAATTTCAGAATCTTTGTAGTTGGATCAGGCTACAGCTGTTGGATACTTACAGGAAGCCTCTTCTCTTAGATTCAGGCCAGAAGTCCTAAGCCAAGGCTGTTGAGATTGCTGCCTTATCTTCTGCTCCTATGCAGGGGAGGGGGTGCTGTATTGAAGTGTCCTGTCACTTTGTGTGCTTCTCAAGGTCTCCCTGTCACTCCACATAAAAAAACCAGTCTTGCCAGTGCCAAAAAGACCCTACAGAACCAAGCCCCCTGTGCCACTTGGACCTGTTCTGCTGTGTTGCTCGGCCAGAAAGCACCTTTATACACTGTGGCTGGCACTTTACTGTTGGCGTAGTCCACTGTGTAGCAGTAGGGTTTGTGTCCCCTCTGCCTGGAATGCTTTCCCCCACGATAGCCCCATGGCTGATTCCTTCACTACTTTGCATTCTGATTCCACTTCACTATCCTTTATCCACAGGTCTGCTGTGTCCGTCCACCATGTTTTGGTCATTAGTTGGACCCACTGCCCCCAGCCTCTCCTACGGCATGCATCACCTTTTGTCATACTGTATAATTTTGCTTATTTGTTATGTTATAGCTGTCAGGAGAAGTAAGAGATCTTTCGTAGTTTCACTGCAAAGGCAGGAATTTTTGGTTATTCTGTTTCACTGCTATCCCTGTTACATAGTACATATTTGTTAAATGAATTCCCCCCCCCCATCCCCAGTTGAATGAGAAACTTTGGTGGGTGGGAGTCCAATTGCCAGCTACTTTAACTAGGCCTGCTGGTGAGTCAGATGTAAATTTAAGAGTCATTGCTTGAATATTGAGTAGGATTTCAGAAAGTAGCTGTTGCTTCCCGGTGAGAATATGGAGTTGGATTTGTCATCTTTCCCAATTCTTTTTTTTTTTTTTTTTTTTTTTTTGTCTTTTTGAGACAGGGTCTCGTTATGCAGTTGAGGCTGGCCTTGAGTTCACTTTTGTAGCCCAGGCTAGTCTCGAACTCGCACCAATCCTCCTGCCTCAGCCTCCCGAGTGCTGGGATTACAGGCGTGAGCCACCACGCCCGGCAATCTTTCCCAATTCTTCTCCTTTCCTGCTAGATGAACCATTTGGAAGGAGTTAGCACAGGGAAAAGGGCAATAAACTGCTTTAACCTTACATGCTTCATCATGAGTCAGGAGGGCCCCAAGTTCATCCATAGGCCCTGGTAAGTTACCAAGAGGATCTTACCAACTCAGTGGATTGTCAGCAGATGTATTATAGCAGAAGAACACAAAGAGAAAAAGGTCGCAGGACAAAGTTCAGAGGAAACCAGGAGGAAGGTTCTGACAGTTCTCTTCCAGTGGAGTACACAGGACCTGTTTAATTTCTCTTGCAGCAAGTTATGACAAGCTCAGTGCTCAGGGTTTATGTTCAGGGCTAGCCATGCAGGCACCCTTTGCCTAGACCAAAGTTTCAGATCCCTGAAAGAAAAGCAAGTGTTTGTTTGCCCTGAGCCACATTGTACAATAGTTTAGGTATAGTGAACCAGGGTGGGTAAGGGATTGAACAGAGGGTCATTGAGATACTGTCTTTGGGCCTGAACTTATTGTCCTCCTGCCTCAGGTGCCCAGAGGGCTAGGGCTATAGACATGTGCTACCATACCTGGCTACAGAGCCGATCTTCTTGGAGGGAGTGTTGGGAACCTCTGGAATTCCTAGTTCAGAGGCCAGCTGGTGGCCAGTTTGGCATGCAGGATTTTCTAAGGACTATAATATCAGGCAGGTTGCGATAATTCTTTTGTGTATATCATAGTATCCAAAAAAGTCTGCTTGGTGTTTTTTCTGTTAGTTACTTATATAAAATATAAAGAATATAGAGCAACCAAACTGTTCTGAGGCCTAAACATTAATTGAGTTGACTAGCGATAGCAAGTTTTTGCAAGATAATTCACAGTAGTCGTATTTGTGCTTTTTAAAAAAATTATAGTTTATTTCATGATAAAGTTTTATTTCCAAATATGAATTCACATACTTTTTTATTTTTATTTTTTTAAGATTCACTTGAAAAAATAATGTCTGTGAATGTGACCATCTGCTTCACAGCAGATTCTGGGTATTTTTCCCCTTTCACTTTTTTCCATGTTCAGTGTTCCAGAGGGTCTGTTTGTCATCTTTCAGTAGTAACCAGTCCTGGGCCTGGCAGGATGGCTCAGTCGTCTAAAGCGCCTGCAGGTGGTTGCAAGGACTGCGGTTAGATTCCCGGCACCAGCACCACATGCTGCACCAGCCCTTCCCTCAGGACAGGCTGAGCTGGCCATAAAAATAAATAAATAAACAAACAAACAAAAGTTCTGAAACAAAAAAATAAAATAAAATAAAATTTTTTTTAAAAAGGAAGTAACCAATCCTTTCTTTCTTTTTAATAGGCCAAGATGCGGAATTATCAGGGACGCTTTCACTTGTTTTGACACAGTGCTGTAAAAGAATAAAGGATACCGTTCAGAAATTGGCATCAGATCACAAAGACATCCACAGCAGTGTTTCTCGGGTTGGGAAAGCCATTGATAAGGTACAGTATGGAAGAAATCCTTTGGCATTTTTAGCATCCTCCTCCTGGCAGTGTTTTGATAACATTAGCTATTCTAAATTATTTTCTGCTAGTCCTTTCTTTTCTTTTGATAACTTTTGCAGTTCTGGTTTTCCTGTGTTGCTGTTATTAACGTTCTTTTGCTACTATTTAAAAAACAACCCATCTCCTTATATTGCTTTGTTCCTTATCCCCTAATAAAAATAGTTGCAGAGAAATTTTAACCCAGGATGTGGGAGTTTGTTTACAGGCATAACTTTTCTTACTTGGTGCTATCTCTATTAAAGGATGACTGGAATAACACCTTTGGGACTGTCTTGCCTCACCCTTACCTTATCTTCTGTGGGCATGCTGGTTGCTTTTCTTTAGCATTGCCTTCTGTGTGAGTGAGTGAGTTGGTGGTTAGCCAGCAAAACTAGTTCTTTTCATTGACTGTGTATGTGTTTGTGTGTGTGCTTTTTGAGTAAGCAGTTATGTAGTTGTTGGCTCAGAAGCAGTTACCATTTTTACCACTGGGCCAGCTCTGCTCAGGAAGTTCCTTGTCTTCATGGGACCTACCAGATTAGCTCAGGTAGCTCCCTGGTGACACTACTTGAACCGGTGGGGAGATAGTGACTGGTCGGAGGCATTTCTGCTCACACTGGTGAACTTCCGGGAGAGCAGACCAAATGTCTTAATGAGAGTGGTTTGTAGCAAAGGCAGTTTGAAGAATTGCCACATCTGTATGCACAACAGTGCTGGTTTGCAGGGTCCTGAGTTCAGTCCCTGCTACTGCAAAACAAAACAAAAAACTAGTGATGGCTGTAACAGAAAACAGAAGCTCCTTGAATCCCAATGTTAACTCATGGGTCGCCCAGCTGTTGGAAGTTATCTTAGAGACCAGTCCTGTAGTATTAGAAGGCTGGGCTTGAGGTTGAGTCAGGACTGCTTCTAAGGAGGTCCTTTCATTGGTAGGTGTGTTAGGATAGGGCTGTGGGGCAAGAGTTCTGGGGACTTGTTTGGCTGTGGCTTATAGACATGTTAGTGAGCTGCCACTACTTCCATGTGATATGAAGGCTTTGGCACAGAGGTCAGAGAATGGTGTTCCCAGTGTCAGGGTTCTAGCCATATCATTGCACCCATGGTGATAGTCACATGCAGACCTGGGTGGGCAGTACATACTCTTAGAAACACCTTTGAGGTTGTGGGGCCTGTTTGGTAACTCTAGGGTAGTGAACACAGCTTTAGCAGTGAGGGATGAAACCTATTTGGAACTGGCATTGGAAGCCTTCAGTTAGTAGTACCTGGAGAGCTTTGGTGTATTAGCTTTAAGGCCGTGGGACTAGTGGTAGGGCCCTTTAGAGATGGTCTTAAATCATCTGTGGGCAAGGAACCCTCAGTTTCTGGGGTAGTGACTACTGGTGGTATTTAAGAAATTTTAGGTTTCAGTGGCAGAGTGATCAAGGCATCTGTTGATTCTGATAGCTCACAGTAGGCTCCTGGGGATATCCCCTGAGCCACCAGACTGGTTGCTTGTAATTACAGAGGGTCTTCTACAGACAGGGGGGTTAGGGATGCTATGACAGAGATAACAGGGCTTCCAGGGTAGCCAGCCAGGGACTATAACCGGGGGAAGAGCCTCAATTCTTTGAGTAAGTGGGAGTCTTCTCGTAATCATATCTCAGGTGTGGGCTGTGGGCCACCTGGACGAATAATGCAGCAGCTACCCTTTCTGCTACCAGTGGACTGCTAGTGTTTCCCCCTATTTCCTGGTTGAAGTCTGTTTTAAGTAGTCAAAACCCTCTTTTCTTTGAGTCTTCCTCATTGGTGACTTGCTGAGCATGTTGTCTTCAAGCCCAGCAGGTCTTTACAGATATGCCTGTAAATCATCAGCTATCTTGACTAATCTTTTTTTTTTTTTGTCTTTTTGAGACAGGGTCTCGCTATGCAGTTGAGGCTGGTCCTGAGCTCACTTTTGTAGCCCAGGCTGGTCTCGAACTCGCACCGATCCTCCTGCCTCAGCCTCCCAAGTGCTGGGATTACAGGCGTGAGCCACCACGCCCGGCCTTTGACTAATCTTAAGCAAAGCATTTGGAGGTATCTGGTGCCAAAAATGGAACTGTCTCTTTGGATATCAAGAGAATGCATTTATAGTGAATAATCTGCATTCTGACTTTCTGAGGGGATGGTCTATTTGAGATGAATATTCCTAATTATATTTTAAAATTTATTCTTACTCATAAGATTCTAGGTGACCTGGATTCTTTCATCCAACATACGAAACTTATGGAGCTGGTATGGTATGTGTTGTCTTGTAGTCCAGATCCACAGAGGAGCCTGGGTCTTTTAGCCCATTTTGCTAACAACTTTCAGCACACTTTCTCCCCCTGTGGGGGGCCTCTGCTTACTTCAGCTAAAAAAGACATGGTGCCTAGAAGCTACCTAGGTGTTGTGAACAGCCTTCTCATGTCCTTGTGGCTTCTGTCACGTTAGACTCCCATTGATAGAAGTGTTCCACTCTTAAACCTGATTAAGTTGTGCAAGCTCCGGGCAGCTTATTGTAAAGCTGGATGGACTCATAAATTGGTGTTGTGCAAACCGGATAAGGCTGAAGCTGCTGTGGTTCAGGTTTTGTACATACCACAACAGAGATCTGTGTAATGGGCTGGAATGCTGTCCAGCTGCTCCCAAGTGCCCTTCGACAGACATGCGCTGTCCTTACAGAGCAATACCCAGGGAAGCCAGTGGGGCTTTTATGAGCCTTGGGTATTTTTGTTTTTGTTTTTAAAAATATTTTGACAATAACTGGTCTAAAGTGAAAATGAGACCATTAAATGCTGCCTGAAACCAGCAAGCTAAGAGTATTTAATTTCTGCAGATTGAAAGAGTAGGGACATGGAATAGTGTATGAGGAAAGAAACTAGGCTCTTCCAGGGGGCAGAGGAAGGTTAAGAAAGGGCCAGCTGATAGCTGGGTATGGTGGCACATGCCTGTAATCACAGTGCTGTGGTCCTAAGATGAGGGTCACCATGAGTGTGACAGTGGCTTAGATTGCTCATTGTGTCAGCTCCTGCTGTACAGCAAAGGAATATTTGAGTAGTCAGACCTGCACCTTACTGTATACATGTTAGTCACCTTCATGTTTATCAACACCTTTCTCAGAAGACTCTTGAAGTACTCCTGTCCTTAGCCTATAGATAAGAACATTGACATTTTGAGCTGAAGTTCACTGACACAGTCAGTGGTTCAGCTGAGGTAAAAATTTTTTACTCTGAAATGCTGTTATTTGTAGGGTCCATTTCAGTGTGCCTAGGACACTAATGAGCACGTTGACTTTTTTTTTTTTTAGAATTTTTTTTTCTTGTTTCAGAACTTTTGTTTGTTTAATTATTTATTTTTATGGCCGGCCCAGCCTGCCCTGAGGGCAGAGCTGGCGCAACACGTGGTGCCGGGGATCGAACCGTGGTCCCTGTAGCCGCTTAAGCTTTCCTAAGCAGGTACTTTACACCACTGAGCCATCCTGCTGGGCCCCAAGCTAAGACATTTTATATTTAACTTTTATTTATTTTATTTTGAGGTAAGGTCTCATTATACAAGTCTCCCTATGCAGTTCAGGGTGGCCTTGAACTTACTAGGTAACCCAAAATTGACCTTGAACTGCAGTGTTCCTCCTGCCTGAGCCTCCCATTACGAGTGTGTGCCACCACACCTGCTTGGTACTTAAATTACTATGAATATGGAAGTTGTAGAAGATTTCTGCTTTTAACCCACTCACAATGGGGCCATAATTTGTATGCTTTGCTCTTAGGAAACTTGAACCACTGGCCATACATACATGGTGTCCCAGGGCCCAGCAGGATGGCTCAGTGGTCTAAAGCACCTGCTTAGGAAAACTTAGGAGGCGGCTGCAGGGACCGCGGTTCAATCCCTGGCACCACATGCTGTGCCACCCCTGCCTTCAGGGCAGGCTGAGCCGGCCATAAAAATAAACAAACAAACAAAAGTTCTCAAACAAGGAAAAAAAAAACGTACACGGCGTCCCATTGGGTGCTAGCCTGTACTACTGGTGATCCAACTGGTATTGGCCTGCCTGGAACTGTCGTGCATGTATCACTGATAGTTAAAGCAGGTGGGCACATGTAATGTGTTGACGTTTAAAAAATGCCCACAGTATGATGATCTCTTTTAATCAAAGAATACCAGCCCCTAAGATTCTTTGACACATGGGCTGGTGGGATGGCTCAGTGGCCTAAAGCGCCTGCTTAGGAAAGCTTAGGCAGTGGCAGGGACTGTGGTTTGATCCCTGGCACCAAGTGCTGTGCCAGCCCCGCCCCCAGGGCAGGCTGAACCAGCCATAATAAAAAATAAAATTAAATAAATAAAGTTTTTTTAAAAAAAGAATTTAACACATTGCTACACTTTGAAAAAAAAAAGAAGATTCTTTGACACGTAACTGGGTGTGGTGCACACTTCTAATCCCAGCACTTGGGAGGTTCAGGCAGGAGGATCACCAAGAGTTTGAGACCAGGCAAGGTTACACAGTTTAAGGCCAGCCTGGGTTACTATATGAAACCCTGTCTGAAAACAAAACAAAAAAAAGACTCAGTGACATGTTTTTGTTTTCTCAAGACAATGTATTGTACTGTTTTTAATTTGCTCCTTTTAGAAATTATAGAATTCTGTCCTCAGGGCATTTTCTTCAGTATATTGCTTAGTTATTTGACCCTATTTTTTGTTTGGTAAGAAAATAAAAATTACTATTGCTTTAGACTTTGCAACTGTGTGTATCATTGAACTAAATACTGCTAGAGGTTTAAAGTGTCTCAAATGTGTAGTTAGAAGCAAAAAGATAGTATGTCACCTTTAAGATTGCATACTAGTGTACTCATGTAAAAGTACTTCCATAAATAAATAACTGCAAAGATCCTGAGATAAAAGTTTGCATGGAATTGTAAAGAAGTGAGCTCTTATTTAGCTGAGGTTTACAGAGTTCGTATCTTAAATATGCTGATGTGTGGGACTTGGGGCACAGCACACCATGGTGTTCTTTGGAGCAAGGGAGGGGACAAGGAGCCCTGCTTGACTGGGTCCAAAACTTGCAGAGTGACTTGAATCGGGGCTGCTCCTCTGGGGAGCAGGGAACGGTTACGTTGAGGGTTAGGCAAGTAGAGGAAAAAGGCCTGCAAGGCGAGGACTTGATCCAGCAGGAGACTGAAGGAAAGCAGAGAAAGTGAGGACAGTCGTGCAGGGTTAGGTGACCTCATTAAATAGGATGAAAATAAATAGCCAAGGGTAGGGTGAGAACAGTCGTGCCGCAGACCCTGACCCAGTGTTTTAGAGCATTTATAGCCCATGATACATGTAAGTCATTCTTATTTGACATATGAGAAAGCTAAGGCTCCAGATCTAAAGTGGGTTTACCTGAACCAGGTGTGCAACTTGGAAGTGTATAGGTGTGGAAGAGGCTTGCACTCAGACCTCTGTTCTTACACAGCCTGTTAGAAGGCCAGTGAGCCCCTGGTGGGCTGACGGTGTGGAGAGACAAGGACTAGGCTGTAACTTCACCTCTACCTGACGCCGCTAGAGGGAGCAGCTACACCAGGAAGCGAATGCCACCGGGTTAAAGAGTGAGCAGAGAGAGAGAGAGAGACAGAGACAGAGACAGAGACAGAGAGAGAGAGTGTGTGTGTGTGAGTGAGTGAGTGAGTGATGGGTCCAAGGAGAAAAAAAAGGTGGGCAGGGAAAAAATGGTCCTGTATAGAGTAGCTGAAGTTAGATATATGCTGGTTCTGAAAGAAATTTTTTTTTTTTTTTTTTTTTAAGTAATGGAGATTGAACCCAGCTACACCCCAGCTCTTTTTAATTTATTTACTTAGTTGTTGGAGGCAGGGTCTGAGCTGCCAGGCTGGGATCAATCTCGTGATTCTTCTGCCTCCATTCCCAGAGTAGTAGGGTTACAGGTATGCCCAGTTGCCTCCAAAATTCAGTTGTGTGATGAAGAGGTCCTGCTGTACTGTAGTAGAGGAACTCTAGCATTAAGGAAGGCAAAGACTCAGAAACCTAGAAAGTTGACTCTGTTAAAGGAGAAAAGGACCTAAACTAAGTTATGAAATACAGACATACTTTGATATATATTTTAGGTGGGATTGTTAGAATTAATGAAAGTGGATATGTAGTTGTTCAAGTTACAAAAGGAAATAGTGGTAAAAAGCCAGGAATGTTTTTCCTAAGAATGAAATACTTTGGTTAGGGAGATAGCTTGGCAGTCTAAGCGCCTGCCTGGCAAGTGGAAGGTCCTAAGTACTATTTTTTAAAATCATTTTTATTTATTTATTTATTTTTCTTGTTTCAGAACCTTTGTGGGTTTTTTTTGCCTTTTTGAGACAGGGTCTCACTATGCAGTTCAGGCTGGCCTTGAGCTCACTTTTGTAGCCCAAGCTGGTCTCGAACTCGCACCAATCCTCCTGCCTCAGCCTCCCAAGTGCTGGGATTACAGGCGTGAGCCACCACACCTGGCCCTGTTTCAGAACCTTTGTTTGTTTGTTTTTCTTTTCTTTTTTGTGGCCGGCTCAGCCTGCCCTGAGGGCAGGGCTGGCGCAGCATGTGGTGCTGGGGATCGAACCGCAGTCCCTGAAGCCGCCCAAGCTTCCCCAAGCAGGCGCTTTAGACCACTGAGCCATCCCACTGGGCCCAGGTCCCAAGTACTTAACTGCATGCCGTGCTAGCCCTGGCACCCCAGACAGCCAACCCAAAAGCTGGGTGTGGTGGCGCATGCCTGTGATCTTAGTGTTGGGAAGGTTGAGCCAGGAGAATCACTACTAGTCCAAACTGCATAGGAAGACCCTGTATCAATAAACGAATAATTTTTTAAAAGTAAAATATTTCAAGGTATCTACCCCTACCAATAACTGTCTAGACAGTAATTGAAAATATGGTGGACGATGTCTACACTTCTACAAGCATGAAGTAAAGTACTATATCTTCATGGTCAAGGCCAAGGAGTTTGCTTTTAAGTTTCTGTAGTTGAATAGGAGCTGTGTATTCCCAGCGAGCACCCTACTTGCTTGGGCCACAGTGCTTGTTATGAGCGTGGCTCTGCCTCACCCTGCCTGCCACAGGTGAGGCACTGCAGTCCCCTCAGTGCTTTCTCAGTGGAGCCCTCATGAAACTGGGGATAAGTAGCCCTGGAGATCTGGTCTGTGCTGCGCAACAAGCCCAGGTACCTGGAGCAGGGGGGCCAAAAGGACCTTTGTACTACTTGAGCGTCATGATGTGCACCAGCAGCTAGGTGTACTCTGTTCATCATAGTGGGCGTCGGCACCTGGAAACAATTGTGTTCTACCTTCTTCTGTCCGCAGATCATTGTCCAAACAGAGAGGGAGAGTTTGGCTTTTCCTACCATCTGTCACATGGCCTCATTGGCTCCAGGATTTGTGCCTCAGTTTTTTTCACTAATCCTGTTCCTAACAGAATCAAGCTATGTGATTTAATAACAATTACTTGTTGAATTACAGAGCAGGCCACAGGAAAGCCTAGAGCTTTGCAGTCAAGTCTGATGCTAGGATGCAGGGTCAGAGAATCCGACTTTATCTGAGTGTGAAGATGGAATATTGTCTTTAGTGTCGCATCCAAGTCAGGTTAAGCTGCCCCCAAAGTGCTGAGATTATACCCTTGTGGCGCCATGCATGGCTCTTCAAATGATTCTAAATTAATGAATTTATTGAATACTTCCATTACTATACTTCATAGTTAACAGTCTGTGATGAAGATTCTTCTAATTCTTCCAACTATAGCATCAGAAGATTAGGTGGCAAGGCCTGGCTTTTGGATGTAGCAATGTATATTGAAAGATTTATTGTGTGTGTATGATAGCAAAGAGTTTTAGAACATCATTTACTATAATCTTATCAACACTTTGTAAGGTTGGGATTATGATCCCAGGATATAGATGTGAAAATAAAGATCAAGTAACCTGCTTGAGGTCACAGAACTAGAAGAGAACAAGTGGAACACTGGGATGAATCCACCCAGATTGTAAGTTGAGCAGCCTTTCTTAACTGGTATCCCTTGGGAGACATAGTTCTTAGTGCCCTGAGGGTACCTGTTGTTGGGATTTTTCTGCTTTGCCTCTATGTTGGTAAGAGACACATCCCTAAGGGTGGGGGTTAATAGTTGCTCAAATAAATTTCTCTGATATGTGTAGCAAGGAGGGGAGCAGATTGACCAGAGCAGAAAGGTTATGTCAGACAGTGGCAAGGAACAAGATTGTAGGAATGAGACAGATAGTGAGATCCTAGATCACTTGAGGCTTGTAAAAAAAACTCCGAAGAATGGTTTAGTACATTGTTCCCCCATGTTTACCAAGTAAGGATGGATTGGTGTGAATCTACCTGTCTCTTCACTCTGAGAACAAAGAAGGATGGGTATTGTAGGACATGAGTGTCTAAAAGGGCATTGTTGCCCTCTAAAGTTGCATTGCCAAAATGTTGATTATGCTGGGCACAGTGGTACACACCTGTAATCCCAGCACTTAGGAGACCTTGAGTTCAAGTTTAGGGCTAGCCTGAGCTATAGAATGAAAGCCTGCCTGAAATAGTGAAACCTGTCCAAAAACACCAGACTCCCATTATCAGCTTTAGTAGGCATTACTACCAACATTTTCCTTATAGAGGTTGACTCCAATTTACAACCACAGCTGTAAATGGACTGTAATTTACCCAGTGTATCTGACAGTTCCCATTTCCTCATTGCTCACCTATGTGTGATGTCATTTAAAATTGATCAGGTAGGTGTGGATGCGAATCTAGTGCTACTGATTTCACCCTTCTTTGGCGATCTTTGAGCTTGAACATCTCATGTTTGACCCTTAGGATTGCCCCCTTTCATAAGTTTCATGAATTTTGTCCATTTTTTTTCCTGTTAGGTTTTTATTTTTTATTAATAGGAGATAGTTTACAAGTGCCTCTGAATATCAATCTTTTGTGGATTGAATGTGAAGTACCTGTCTTTTCCAAGTCTGAGCGGAATGGCTAAGTGTCCTTAACAGCTTGTCTCTCATTGTTAAGCCACATTAACCAGATGCTAAGAAGGAAAACTAATTTCCAGTAGTTGCAACAATGTTTTATTGGCCAGCAAGATGGCTCAGTATTCTAAAGTGCCGCTTAGGCAAGTTTAGGCAACTGTAGGGATCACAGTTTGATCCCTGGCACCACATGCTGCACCAGCCCCACCCCCAGGGTAGGCTGAGCTGGCCATAAAAACAAACAAACAAACAAACAAACAAAATAACCAGTAATGTTTCGTTAAATTTATGCACAAATTTTTCTTCAAAGTAGATGGAAAGTTTTTTTTTTTTTAAGACACTCTTAAGAGAATTTATACATAGGAAATTACATGTTACTGTTAACTACTACATAATACAAATTTATAAAATACATTTAAGAAAAAGGTTTTTTGAAATGAAAGAAGTCCTAAAGTCCAACTGATTTATAAGCATGTTCATTGGCTAGAGACGTAGGGTGCTCTGTAACTTTTTTCTCTCAGCCTCCAGACTTGGTGTATCTTGAGTTTCTCTTTCCTCACTGTACTGTTCTCTATGGGTGGACATACCTTTAAGTGGTTTTGTTTTTGTTTTGTTTTAGCTTTTGGTTTATTTGAGTCCTTGTTTAAGAACAACATGGCAGTTTTGGGGGGGATTTTCAGATTTTTTTGTTTTGTTTTAAAAGTATGAAAGGAAAAATCATAGTACAACAGAGATGCTAATAATAGTCCAGTGTTTCTGTCAGCCACCTCTTGGCTGGTTTGCATTGCTGCTGATTTCTGGGCAACCATGCAAATAAAGCTGGCCACCTAGCAACAGAAGCTGGAGCCGGTACCAACTCTGATGCAACAGTGTGTAAGGAGCTGCAGTTAGAACAAAGCAATTTCACCCTGGGTCCTTGTCCCTCAGCCTCTTGTTATCATGTAAACCCTTTTCCTACCTGGGACCAGAGTAAGAAGTACGTAAGAAGCTTTCCTATTCAGCTGAGTGGTTTTTACACTAGAAAAGTAGAGTGAGGAAAGCAGCTCAGAAGACTGCATTGCTCACTGCCCCTTACTTGTTTCCTAAGGAGAGCAAATAAGTTTTAGGACCTGAATATAGCTAGAGATATTTTGAGTATAGGGATTATTTGATTTTTCTCCCTCATGTGTTGGGGACTGCAGTAATGGTAAGTTTTAAAGTTATAAAGACTTAGGAGGGCAACACTGTAAACTTTGTAACAAGGCCAAAACAAAATTTTCTAGGTGATCATCTGTGCCCTACCCCCCTTGCTGGCAGTGTAAGAGATTAAATCCAGGGCTTTCACACTGAGCTGTACTTCTAGCCTGTTTTATTTTTGATTTTAAGATATGACCTGGCTAAGTAGCTAAATTGTATTAGCAGGTTGGAGTTGAACTTGGAGTTCACTTACCTAAGCCTTCCAGAGTGCTGGCATTATAGGTCTGTGCCACCATTCCTGGCTAATTTGTATGTATATTATGAAAGCTGTTCAAGCATTTTTTTGTTTGATTTAAGCAGATACTGCCTGATGATGATGTGCTGAATTTTGCTTTCATGTATAATGCCATGTAAAATTTGTCTTTGGAAATCTATCTTCCAAAGTTGTTTCATATTTTCCTATGGAATAGATGCCTGATACGTTTGTTGGGGAAATCTGGAGGTTGTATTTGGGTTGAAGTTAACGGATCAGTGAGGAATCTGTTAATTAGCTTCAGTGATTGCTGACTGCAATAAGCACTTAGACATTGCAAAAGTGACGGGCAGATTCTTGAGTTTGTAATGCATCCTGTCATCTTTGTATATCTCCTCGCCCCCAGCACAGTATCTATCTTTTGGGCCTCTGCTCCAGTCCAGAAGAGGAGCAAAATAGATCATTCCACCACATGTTTAAAATATCAGTGAACTGTTATGTAATTACATTTTGACAGAATCTGACAAGGTGAAATGAAGCTTGAGAACCTATTCTCCTTCGGTGAGCCATCGTTTTAGTATGTACAGGACCCCTGGTTCAATGCCCAGCTCAGAAAGTCTGTGCTTTACTTATTTATTTTTGTCTGAATAGTTCCAGATTTTGTATATTTAGGTTACTGGCTGAATATCTAAAACCAGGGTGTCAGCTCTTTGTGGAGCAGAGCATTGTGCTAATGTTGGAGAGGAGCACTCTCCAGTGCTGTGGTTGTGGACGGCTGCTTGTCTGCAATTGTTGTGGTGGTTACTTCCCATTGTCCCCTGCTGTCCAATAAAAAAGTTCTTTATTGATTGGACGGTATTTTAGCGTAGTTGACCAGGATGGTCATTTCAACTCTATCAAAATGACTTTGTCAAGTTGGCTTTGTGTGCTTATAAAGATGTAAGTGCTAGAGGTTCACTGGGGGCAGTGCCTATGAAAAAGGAGGGGGACGAAAGTCCATGCAAACTTTCAAGCACTGGGCATGCAGAGTGCACAAAGAAGCATTGGAAAGATTCCTGTTGTGATAGTTTTGATCAACTGGATGCTTTACTGAGATCCTGATGTGGATCTGCACCTCCCCTGCTCTTGCTGCTCTGGTTTTCCTTCTTTTTTTTTTTCTTGTTTCAGAACTTTATTTTGTTTATTTTTATTTTTATGGCCGGCTCAGCCTGCCCTGAGGGCAGGGCTGGCACACTGGGGATCGAACCACAAACCGCGGCCCGCGGCCCCTGCAGCCGCCCAAGCTTTCCTAAGCAGGCACTTTAGACCACTGAGCCATCCTGCCAGGCCACCTGGTTTTTTCCTTCTTTGTTGCTGAAAAACTGGACATAAGTGGTTGCTTTAGAGCCAAGGTTGCCAGCACTACATTCATCTGACAATATTTTGTTTTCCTTTATCGAGGATTGTGGTAATTTCATTCTTCATTCCCTGTGGATATTTGTGCTGGGACTTTCAGGGATAGTGTCCTTTTTTTTTTTTTTTTTAAACTCGAATGTCACAGCACTTCTTTCTGGACCCCATGGTTGCATTTGAGACAATCAGTTATTTGGAGGCAATTTTTCTGGCTGCTTTTAAAGGGTTTTTTTTGTTTATTTTTAGGTTTCAGCTATTTGACTGTAAAGTGTTTGGGTAAGAAGATTTTTTTCTATTTGGAGTACAGTTTCTTCTCTCTCTCTCTCTCTCTCTCTCTCTCTCTCTCTCTCTCTCTCTGTATTCAGTATGGGGTCCATTGAGTCTCACTATGCAGCTTGGACTCACAGTGACTCCCCTGTTTTTAGCCTCCCAAAGCACTGGGGTTACAGGTTTGTGCCACCACGCTCAGTCTCAGTCCCTGTCTCAGCATGCCCTGGAGGTTGGGCCTGCTCAGCAGCTACCCAGGCCACTGAGCTCTGCCTTAAGCAGATGCTTTATTTCTCTGAGCTATGTGGCCAGCTCTCCACTGAGTTTGTTGAATCAGTAGGTTTTTATTACTGGGCAACTTGGAAGGCATTATTCAGGTATTTCAAGTAAGCCACATTCTTTCTCATTTTCTTTTCTAGTGAAGTAAATGTTAGATCCTTTGTCTTCCTACAGGTGGTTGAGGCTCTGTTCACTAAAACCTTTTTGTTGTTGTTTAGATGGATCTTGACTGACTTTTCCCACTTGACACTTTCATTCTCTTTCTGAGCTCATCCAAGGAAATTATTTATCTTGGTTGCTGTGTCTCCTAAGTATTTGCTAGTAAGCCTATCTTGTTTCAAGAATGTGTTTGCCTTTATTCTTGAGTACTCTGAAGTCTTTGGATGATTCCAACGTTGTGTCATTTTGGAGTTTGTGTGTGTTGGTCATCCTTCTGAGATGTTTTTGGTTCTTCGTGGGTGTTTTTTTTTTTTTTGTCTTTTTGAGACAGGGTCTCACTGTGCAGTTCAGGCTGGCCTTGAGCTCACTTTTGTAGCCCAGGCTGGTCTCGAACTTGCACCGATACTCCTGCCTCAGCCTCCGGAGTGCTGGGATTACAGGCGTGCACCACCATGCCCGGCTGTTTTTGGTTCTTTGTAAGACAAACATTTTTCTTTGTACCTTCAACATTTTGGCGTTTTGTTCTGTTGAGACAAGATCTCACCGTAGTCCAGGCTGGCTTCAACTTACGGCAGTTCCGCCTCAGCTTCCTGAGTACTAGGATTATAGGCGTGCACTACTACACCCAACAATTTTTTTTTTTTTTTTTTTTTTTTTTGGGCAGGACTGAGGTTCAAACTCATGACCTTGCACTTGCCAGGTAGGCACTTGTGCCACGGAGCTATCTCCCCAGCCCCCAAAATTTTGAACGTTGTGCTTCAGTACTCTTCAACTGTTGAAGTTGGTTTCACACCACAAGCGCTGACTGTAGTCTTTTCCAGGTGGTTGCTTCAGTGTCACTTTCCTCATGTGCGCACCTTGTCATAACAGTCTACCTGAGTTCTGTTTAGTTTCCAAGTCTGTGGAATGCTGTTTGGAGTCAGACCTGTGTGTACCTAGCTTGGGACACACAGGAGCATATGAAGTGTCTTTATATCATCTAGCAAATCCCTCTTCTGTCCACATTCTGCCTGCTATACTGAAGTTGTTGGGACAAATCCTGGCTTACTTAGCAGTCTCCCATCCATGGGCACATGTGATTTCTTCTCACCACAGACAGTGGTATGCTGAGTACTTGTACAGGTCATCGCTGTGTAATTCTGAAAACATTGCTGCAGTATGATTCCTAGAAATTAGTTTACTTATCTGATGTCATTTTTCACAGGAATTACTATTACATCTATATATCTTTCCTAAGTACTCTGTAAAGCCGATGGTAGTACCACTGAGAATGTGCCTGATCTCATCTAAATGTGCCATAAAAATATGCGTGCTTATTTTTTGAACACTAGTCCATGCCGAGTGCACAAAGAAGCATTGGAAAGATTCCTCTTGTGATACTGAGAAGAGCTCAGTGAAATATAGACCATTCCTTCCATTGGATGGGATGAAAAAAAATCATCTGTTCATGATGCCTTTTTTCTTTTTCAGAATTTCGATTCTGACATCAGCAGTGTGGGCATAGATGGCTGCTGGCAGGCAGACAGCCAGCGGCTTCTCAATGAGGTGATGGTGGAGCACTTCTTCCGACAGGGAATGCTGGATGTAGCTGAGGAACTCTGCCAGGTACCAGGACCACAGGGGAGGGAGGGTGTGGAAAAGAAGCAGGGCCTGGGGTGAGAGAGCACTTGCTCAGTGTGATGAGCCGAGCCCTGGCTGCCATCCCTGGTGCTGTGGAGAGAAGACACAGTGACAAGGCCAGCACCAAAGTGGGTGGAGGGGAACATTGTTCAGATTATTTACTGAGTGGAGTGAGCCTTCGGCAGATTTTTTTTGTTGTTGTTACTCTGTTTGGTACCAAGAACCAAACTCTGGGCCTTGTGCTTGCCAGTCAGATGCCACACCCGCTGAGCTACATCCTTAGCCCTGCAGGTAGATTTTTAATATTTTAATTATTAAAGATTACTGGGGTTTTTTATTTAGTTACCAGGAATTTTTTTTTTTTTTTTTCTTTTCTTAAATGCTGAAATTGTGGGCCTAAAGCTTGTCTGAGTTGGTCTTTCTTTATTTCTGGCCTAGTAAGCTGGTCATGATTCAGACGGATCAAAAATGGCATTACTTCCTCTTTTGAGAGAAGGTTCCTGTAGCAGAGATAAGGGACAAAAAAAATTAAGGTTTATTCTTCTGATTTGACCCAGTTTAAAGAAACTTGCCAAGGGGCTGGGGAGATAGCTCCGAGGCACAAGTGCCTGCTGGGCAAGTGCAAGGTCGTGAGTTCGAACCCTGGTCCCCCCCCCCCCCCAAAAAAAAAAAAAGAAACTTGCCAAATGAATTTCAGAGTGAAATTTGTGTTAGGTAAGCAGTGCTGCTTTATTCTACTAGTGACAAGCTCAGGGATCTTAAAACGGCTCCTCAGTGTCATAGAGTCCTAATAGCAGCCGTTGCATAGTGAGAATTTACCTCAAGCAAAACTCAGCCTTACTCCTCACTGCAACCCTGTAGAGTAGAAATTATCCTGAGCAACACCTGAGAAATCTGAGGGCTGGAGAAATAAATAGCCCAAGGCCATACAGGTTCTTCATGAAGTTGAGAAAAGTTTGGTTTTGTTTTTTTTGGCTGGCTCAGCCTGTCTTAAGGGTGGATGTGGGGATCTAACCATTGTCCCTTGTGCCTGATTGCCCCCAGGCCCCTGTGCCTGATCCCCCCACCCACTTAAACCATTGAGCTAACCTGAAAGCCCCTGATTCCATCCCCTGTTCATGTCTCCAGACTGTCCTACTGAAACTATTAAAATAGATTATAATTCAGGTCTTTCTTTGTAACCTGTAAGCGTTACATGTGTGTCCACATGCATTTTTTTTTTTACAGTAAATTAGTAGCAAAGGTCTAGATAATGATGATTTAGACAAAATGAAGTTTTTCACACCTAGAAATAGAAGATAGTCAGCACCCACAGAAAAAACGAGAGCTCTGATGTAGCTCTGTACGTAAATACTCTGTGTAGCTCTGTTGTTTCTAGCCTTTGTGTTCTAGGAAGGACAGAGTGTACATGGTTATACTTCACTGGCCAAGATTTCCATCTTGAAAAGCATTACTCAGCTTTATTCCATGGTCCTGTACCCAGCTAAGGTTTAGGGGTTCTAGTGCTGTAGCAGGGGTGGGGGTGGGCAGCTTTGGTCACGACAGAAACATCTGTTAATAAATTGTGTTGGTTTGCTCCATATTTTGTAGTCTAGACTATATTTTTACCAGTGTGCCACTCTGTTGCTTACTTACTGCTAACAAAAATTCTCTCTGCTTTTTCAGGAATCTGGTCTTTCTGTAGACCCCAGTCAGAAGGAACCATTTGTGGAATTAAATCGAATATTAGAAGCATTAAAAGTCAGAGTTCTGAGACCTGCTCTGGAGTGAGTTACTAAGTTTTTGTTTTGGCTACTTATGCAAAAACTCACTTAGAAACACATTAGGGTTTTTTTTAGGTATGTTTACCTTATCCTTGATTTAGAGAAATCACAGGAGGAGTATTTTCCTTTAGCCAAGTGAAATAGGGGAAGTGAAATATGAGAAAATTGTGAGGCTTATTTAACTTATCAGTTGGTCTGAGTTCTCATGAGAGGAAAGGGCTTCCCTGCTCTCTGCCATTTTCTGTACCTAGTGCTGTATAACAGGCAGGGTCGCCAGGCCTGCTCGTCTGAGACTCGAGCTTCCCTGATGTGCCAGCATTCGAAAACATGATACAGATGGCTGTGTGAACTATGCGGTGTGCATGAAGACTGAAAGTCCTGCACAAAGGTGCTCTGTTCAGTACTGTAGATTTTAGTGATTCACTCTGAGCCTCCCATACAGATTATCTGAAATTACTGAGTAGACTGTAATGAAAGTATCCTAGACAGGGCCAGCAAACTTCATGAAGGGCCAAATAATAAATATTTTAAGGGCTGACAAGATATCTCAGTGGACTAAGTGCCTGCTTAGGCAAGCGCAGGGACCTGGCTTTGATCCCTGGTACTGCATGCTGCGCTGGCCCTGTCTCCAGGCATGCTGAGCCAACCACCAAGACCTGGTGTGGTGGGGCATGCCTATAATCCCAGCTCTGGGGAGGCTGAAAACAGGAGGATCACTACAAGTCCAAGCTGCATAGTGAGACCCTGTGCCAAATACATACAAATTAAAATATATATATGTATGTATATATATTCTAGGGTTTTGGGTTATGTAGGGTCTCATTTCTAACCCTTTAAAAATATAAAAAGTCATTCTTGGTGATCTGTCATGTAAAGCAGGAAATAAGCTGTATTTTACCAACGCGATCATATTCTGTTTTTTGAATTTAGGACAGGGTTACAGGGTGTACAGGATCTCACTACGTATATAGTTTGGCCTCGTAGTGATCTCCTATTTTCAGCCTCCCAAGCACTAGGATTACAGGTGCACATCACCATGCCCAGTCTCAATTGCCGTCTCAATGCTCCCTGTGGGCAGGGCCAGCATGGCACACTGCCATCATATTCTGACTCCTAGAATGTTTCAGTGTGAAGATTTCCAGGATATCAGTAAAAATAGCTCATAAAATAAAGAAAATAAGTTGAATGCGAGAAGCAGTATGAGAGTGCGGCCTTAGAATCCTGGTATTTTAGGATGGAAAAATTGCTGGGTGTCGTGTATACCTGTAATCTCAGCACTCAGGAGGCCAGAACAGAAGATTGCCTTGAGTTTGAGGTGTCTCTGGGACATGATGACTTTAAGCACAGCCTGAGCTATGTGGAGAGACCCTGTCTAAAAGGGAAAGAAGAAAGGAAAGAAAAATTGAGTGTGGTGGTGCATACTTATAATCCCAGCATTTGAAGCAGGAGGTTCACAGTGAGTTTGAGACCAAGGCCAGCCTGCAAGATGTTTCAAAAAACAAATTACATATATACACATAGATATATAATTATGTGAAATATATATATGAAAAATTGAAATTACTGTTCATAGATGGGAAATCCATGTAGAGTTTTATAAAATGCAGTTTTTTCACCCTTTCTCTTCATAGCTTAGTTTTCTGTTTTTGTTCTGTTCTTTTTTAAAAAATAAGCTTCATTTTATGTTATGGCCGGCACAGCGTGCCCATTTGGTGCTGGGGATGGAGCCATGGTCACTGCACGGTTGTCTGAGCTTGCCTAAACGGGCACTTTAGACCACTGAGCTATCTTGCCATCCTGGTCTTTTTGTTTTGGAGGGTTTTTTTTTTGTTTGTTTGTTTGTTTGTTTTGTACTGGGGATTGAACTCAGGACCCTGAGCTTGCCAGGCAGGCACTTATTCTACTGAACTATCTCCCCAGTTTTCTGTTTTTGATTCTTAGTTCTTAGAAAATTTTCAACTGGATGTGGTGGCATATACCTCTAATCCCAGTACTCAGGAGGCTAAGGCAGGAGGATTATCACAAGTTCCACGCTAGTCTGGGCTACATAGTGAGTTCAAGGTCAGCTTGGACCTCAGTGTGAGACCTTGCCTCAAAAAAGTAAATTTTGTCCAGTTCTAACATCAGGCCAAGGGTTTTATCCCTGGTCCTACATGCTGCACCAGCCCCACCCCTGGGGCACGCTGAGCTGTCTACCTATTGTAAGCATTGTGGTGCATGCCTGGGAGGATCACTGCAAGTCTTGACCTGTGTAGTGAGACCCTGTACCAAATACATGAAATAAAATACAATAGATAGATTACCATGTAAATGTGCTGGTATGTTATAAAATTGCTATCTAAATTGTAAATATAAGGTGGTGTAAGGTATATGTTAATTTTGTAAAATGTGTGAAGTTTCCTCTGTCTTGTTTTCAGTTAATTCTACATTGGACACATTTGGGAGATGAATTTAACCAAGTACTGATAGCATGCCTTAATATATTTATGATGGGCCATAGCTTGCCCATCTTGCTGTCAGCTTGAACTACCAGTGGTATGTGTATACTTGTCCAATGGGAGGCTTTTTGTTAATTAACTGACAGATAAAAGTGACTGGATACTTTCGCCCACCCTCCCCCATGGGACGGTCATGCATATACCATAGGTGGCTCAAGCAGGAAAATGTTAAAATAAGGCCTTTACCAGTTATAAGGAGAATGAGGTAGCCTGAATATGAAAACTACTGAGTTTCCCTGTTATTTTATAGTGATTAGGAAATGGTATTTGGGTTGGGTTGTAAGTCGAGGTAGTATATATTTCTCTATCTGTTTCATTAAAGTTTTTTTTT